>SKCR01039841.1:0-59540 GCA_019454045.1 Zanthoxylum bungeanum
ACATAATGTAAATACTGAAAAGTAAATACTGAAAAATAAATGCTGAAAAGTAAATGCTGGAAATTAAAAATGTTAAAATACAATAAAAGAAAATGTTAGAGTAAAAGTATCCACTTTTATCACTACAATTTTAGATATCTCCCTTATTATAATATATAAACTTTGCGTGATAATTACCAACCAGCCATATAGGCGGTATCCTGATTAAGTCAAATTAATAATTAATTACCAACCGACCAACCAGGTGGTATCCTCATTACGTCTGGTTAAAACCAATTTCAATAATTACCAACCGACCATAAGGCGGTATCCTCATTAAGTCAGTTTTTAAATAGTTTATATATTATAATTAAGGGAGATTAATCTAAATATTAGTAATAAAAGTTTTACCTTTTACCCCAGCGGGGGGAGTTACCTCCTCATTTCTGAAAAGTAATTAAAGGAAATTATTGTGCGTAAAAGTAAATTGTGGAAAGTAAAGACTTGAAAAGTAAAGAAAAGAAAGTTAAAATATAGAAATTAATTACTGAAAGCTGTAAATAAACAAACAAGATACAATCTTCTTAGTATTCTTAAAGAATTACATAGAAGAAAGCATGGATCTGATTCTGAAATTTCGGCCTGAATTTATAGACTTCAATAAGTGTCGTGCGTCGCGACGTGCAACCCTTGCCCGTCATGATGCTCCGTGAATTGCGATGTGAATTACGGATCGGCTGACATGTGGAACAGCTGAGTGATTAATTCAATAATTATGCTGATGTGGCGATGATGTGGCGATGTTGATTTTCGGCAGCATGTGATAGTGACATGTGGCATAAGATGATTGGCTGATGATAACGTGGCTGACACGTGGCAAGCTGACTCGGCATGTGACTGATGTGAACGCCATGTGGCTGACACGTAGATGACATGTGGCGATGGCGATTGTCGGCAGCATGTGATGATGACACGTGGCATGGCGTACGTTAGCGGATCTGCTCTGATGTTGACACGTGGCAGGCGCACGTTAGCATATTCGGCGCACGTTAACAGAAGGTGCATTTTAGCAAAACTTCTTTGATTGGTCCATATGTCTCGGTGCACGTTAGCAGACTCCGGCGTATGTTAGCGATCGCGACGCAGGGTGCGTGTCGCGACGCGCCAAATAACAGTTTCTCCATTTTTATTCGTTTTTCACTATTTTGGCCCCGAATCACTTCCAGAGAGTCTTGAAACTTTATTTATCTAAAAAATAACACAAAACACATCAAAATATTCACAAAACTCAAGAAACTATACAAAATATTAGGTCAAATGAGTGAGAAATAGTTATACATTTACCACTCATCAGATGTGCATATCCGCCTTTTGAATACGTAATTCATTATAGCTTCGAATGATCAAATTTAATAACCCAGTAGAACATATACAGTGTTTGACAACACCCTAGCCAAATCAGTTGAGTATATGAGAATCTTGATAGGACATGTAAGTTTACCTTTCTAGAATAGTAAAGAAGTAAGGACTCATAGAATTCGAGTACCTGAAGAAGGTAGAGCATATAACATTTATAAGAGTGAAATGTGTATTTTCGAGACCTTTTCGTCGAACCAAAAAAAGGAAACTAAGAAGAGGAATAAGACGAAACTATCAAGAAATAGGTTACCAATAGATGATAGTAAGACTTGGAGTAAATTTATGTTTTGGAGATTTCCCAGTAAAGGATAGTGCAAGTACCGGTAAAGGGCCGAACTAGAAGAGAGACTAGACATTACATTCAAGTGGCCCTTTAGTATTAGTACTTTTGCATGATAACCTGAAATAGACCTAGATTACTCGACCCTATCCCAACCATAATTAGATAGCCCAATAGTGATGGACCACAATAACCGTCCTGATGATGTTCTCATGAACAAGTAGACTCGAAATGTAGTGTAACACCTTCAAGGCACGACCAAAGTCATTTTGTCCTAAAGAACGAAGACATTACCCTTAGGATAAGGTATTTGAAGCTCATAAATCATGAGGGCCTCAGATACAACATAACGCATAAGAAGAATAGAGAGACTTTAGGCAATACGGTAGAAGTGGAAATGTATAAGTACATGAGCATCAAAATGTATTTCAATTTTAGATTCAATAGTACTACATGTTGGATAATATGACCCATAGCATCACTATTTGTACATATCACGGTGTTGTTGTACAAATTAACTATGTGACAAGGAAATTGCACTCTCATCATTTGTGATTAGATCACCATAGATGTATAAATGAAGAGAGGTCCATATGATTAGTTCCTGGACTGAGAATGATATGAGACAGTATCAGTCCCCGAAGGATTAATCATTAAATATCCCTAGCCGGAGTATTATCGAGACAGGACATTGATAATGCGGAATAGGCTAGTATTGCACTTGTGTGCGTTGTGAGGGCACAACGGCATAGTTCTCATATATATAAGTATTGGATACTTATGCAAGTGCGATAGGAGGTCGTGTTTCACCGATGGTACGGGAAACAGCTTCGCTCTGGATAGACCCCTCGGAATCCCATTGGTATTATGACTATGTGTCTATGGGAGGCCGAAATCAAGGTAGATGTGTATAGTCTTAACCTGAGACTTGCATCGCTAATACTTGCGATAATCGGTAGACTTTGGTCTTGGTGGTACAGGGCTTTAACCGGTTCTGCGTACATCACTTCTGGGTTTATCAGAGAGTCGTAGTGTATTGGGTGTGATGTCAAGACGGAAGTATCACTCCAGTCATATTGGAGATGATGTCACGCAGGATACGGTACTAGTGCTCTTGAGTGTTGCGCAACCATCGGGATATTATGACTAGGTCATGCATATCCGATTATAGAGACTAGTTACCAGACATCCGACATGTGCTTCGGACGGGGCAGACACTTATCCAGCCCCAGCCCTAGCACGTGACTATCCGATACTGGGCCGATATACACAATACTACGGTATACTACGCTTGATACAGATCTATATATTCCTGTAAGAATATTTCTGGAGAATTGGTTAGGCATGGCGCTTGCTAGAAGCCAACCTTGTCTTGTAAATCGGTATAAACGTAGTACGAGGTACTTACGTGTTCGGATAGTCGGACGACCGTATTTACTGCCAACATATCCGGAGATCTCATGGGTCGCTTCCTGAAGATTCACCGATGACGTATAACTCGCACTTAATTAATCTATGATTAATTAGAAGAGAGAGAAAATTAATCTGGGATTAACTGCGGAGATATTTTATCTGGGATAAAATATTAATTAAAGAGAGAGAACGATTAATTTGGAATTAATCGATAAAATAATATATTTGATATATCATTAGAAATTGGATTTCGACGCGGAATTAAAATTAGATTTTAATTCGGGCGAACGAATTAATTTAGAATTAATTCGTTAGCGACGTGAATAGTGATTTCGCTAGGCGTAATCATTTAATTACGACGCGACGGAAAATTCTTTAATTTGGAATTAGTGAACCCGAGCCCGAGATTGATTGTGAGCGCATTCGCATTTCGAATTCGAACGCGACACGCAAGTCACATCAAGCGTCAAATCACTAGTCGCGTCAATTGTCAAATCACTTATCACTTTGAGTGATGTGATATGATATGTTGTCACTTTATTAAAGTGAAGTGACTTGATGTAAAAGTAGAAGTGATGGGTGAAAAGTTGAAAGCTTTTGCTTTTTGCTTTTTAACTTTTTAATTAAAGTTTTGTATATCCTTTTATTTTATATTACTTGGTAAATAAAGAAAAATAAAATGATATATAAAAAGCATCACTTTCTCTCTCTTGTTTGTGTGATTCACGGTTTTAGGCTTTTGGAGCCAAAAACCCTTCATCTTTCTCTCTTCTCCCTCTCACGGCTTCAAGCCGATTTCTTCACAAAATTTTCTGGTTTGACCGAAATTTTGAGAAGCAAATTAAGAAGAGTAGTGCTAGCACACACATGGGTTATATATGGTGATAGGGAAACGAATTATGAGCATGGAAAAGCTTGAAGCTTGGAGCTTCCATGGAGTCCATCCATGGGCGAATCTTGGAGAGACAAGAAGGACCAAAACTGAGCTTCATGGAGGAGGAAAATGGGTCTTGTTCTTCCTAGCATCAAACCCATCAATGTGAGTATGTATTCCGCCTTACTCCTTGGTTGTATTCAACTCGTTTTATGCATGATTGATGATTCTTGGGACTTGATTGAAACTCAACACTACATGCCTTTGTACGAATCTAGCTTGCATCGTTAGGCATAACTAAAGACGTTAGAGTACTCCATTTAGGAAATGAAGAATGTAACACCCCAGTAGGATCGATCATACTCGGTAGAGTGAATCACATCATAACACCTATAAAAAAAATAGGTTTCACACCTTAGGAATCTTATACATAGATTGTTGGGGTTGGTGCTCAGAGCGTCAATTCCCGGTTGTATTTCCTAGAAAATACTATTGTACAACATTTTATTATGAATAAAATAAGCTGTTTCTATAATATAATATATCTTCTTATATGGTAAAGACGTAATAGACCTTAGGACGATTAGTCATAATACTGTTGCAAAAGCGTCGCAACTGACATTGAGTTGTATCATGACGTTGTCATTCTCAGACAGTTCCTGGTCAAGGTTTACACTACTTGGTCAGTAAAGTAAACTTGTTGATACCGGTACATGTCGTATACTAGAATATATGATTCTAATGGTTTCTCAAAAAATCGTGAGTCTTGGGGACTCGTATAGACGTGTAGGTGTTTATAGCGGATAAACACTGAACGACTCACCGAGGATTCTAAATGGATGGTACACCAACGTCAATAAGAATCTTCTCGGGTTGAGTAGCATTTGTGATTCTTCGACATGAGATACCACTGTGGGCACATGAGACATCTTCCACACTTAGATGGCAGTCATGTCACCGATCTATTTAGATCATACCTTTGTCTGTTCATTGGGTGTGGACAGATCCTCAGGGTGTCCTGTGTGTGTCGAGATAGGATCTGTCAGTTCTGTGTACAGAGCATAGGTAGTCAATATATGATTAGCAATCAGATAAAACCCATTGGCCCGTGGTAGACTTTAGAAGTCAGTTCCAAGTGTTCTTTTTTAGAATGCTAATAGAGACGTCGACGGGATTGTCCCTATAGAGATTTGACGTTTACATCTATATCTCTGGGATATATCCGATACCTGTGATGGAGGAATTATACATTTGCCATGACCTCGATCTGTATGATTCAGCGAGTTTATCTGTGGTCATCATAATTTATGGGTGGGTAAATTATGGACACGAAATTAGATTTCGTGACAGATATGCCTGAATCTAAAGAGTCTCACTAATGAACTATACTCATAGAGCACTAGGACAACATTTATGAATAATACTGAATATTTATAAGTCGTTTAACGGTTAAACAAAAAATACATGCGAAGGGACCTAATAGTCATTTCCTAATTTTATGTATTTGCTTTTAATGATAGATTTTATCAAATACACATTAATTAATTGTCAAATTAAGATATTTGACTAATATCACAAATATATATGTATTTGAATATTTAATGTAAATATAATACATATATTTAATATATTTATATTTAAATAATTATTTAATTATTTAATTGTTAAATAATTAAATTAATTAAAAATATAAATATCATAAGTTGTGATATTTTTGGAAATGCTTTTTAGTTTCTTTTGTTGACTTGTTGATTAATTCATTAAAGGTGTAATGATTTAAAACACAAGTTGATAAAGCTTTAATGAAACAAAATTAAAATATCTAGATATTTTACATTGCTTCAAATTCGGCCAAGGGCCATTTTTTTTTAAGTATAAATTGTTTTGTTTCTTTTTAGGGTTTAAGTTTTTCATAAGTCATAAAACAAACACAAAAGTAGTTGAGAGAAAAGCTTGAAGGCTAAAGAAGAAAGCTTGGAAAATCCTTGGTTTTGTAAGTTTTTCTTTAAAGCTTTCAACATGAAAAATATTTCTAACATGCTTAGCTTCATCTTGTGTTGATTTGATGTTGTCTCTTTACTTATAGCTTGTGTTTTAATTGATTATGAACTCAAATGAAAGATGAATGCATGTATGGTTACAAGTGAGCTTGAAATGGTTTCAATGGCTCTCTTTTGATTATTTGATAATCAAGTTGCCATTCTAGAGTTTTTGACACACTCCTTGGTGACCTAGAATTGTTCTAGAGTTATTTCAAAGTTGTGAGACTTCTTTGGTGTAGTAAATAATGAATTAAAGTGTTGGATTTTAAAGATTTGGAAATATTGGTCAATTTGATGAAATTGTAAAATTAGGGTTCTTAAGCCCTTCCAAATTTGGGGCTTTTCATATATGTGATGTATTATGGAGTTTATATGATGCATATAAATTTTTGGGTTGATTGGATTTGATATTGGCATGTTTTGAACAAAAATGGACTAAAATATAATTAACCGAAAATTAGGGGTTGCTCTCGGCAATTGACTAGAATTTGGGGATTTGATTGCAATCTGATTTTGATGAGTTGGACTTGTTAAAAATTATTTTAGAAATGATTTAGAATCATCCAAAATTGTATTTGACAATTTTTGGACTAAAATGATCAATTTGCAAAGTGTTGGGGCAATTTGGTAATTACCAAGAAATTTGATCTCTTGTGTATTTTTTCAGAATTTAATAATTGGATAATTAAATAAATAAGTTTATTTAATTGATCCAAGAAAATTTTTTGAAATCAGAAAATTTTGATTTTCCGCTATTCCGCTGTGTTACCGAATTTTCGCCATAAAACCCCTACAAAATGGTATCAGAGCCAGTCTGATTCTGGACAACCTGATATGATTATGCCTTTTAAATTCAATGTTTAATTTAATCTTTACTTGATGCATGTATGTGTTTATTTAATTAGATTAAATAAAGTAAAAAACATCTTTTGCGGAAAATCCCTAATTAATAAGGTTTATGTTAATTATGTATTTAATGCATATTACATGGTCCGTCTTGTCAATATGCTTTATAAATATATTTTTTTGACTACATCCGAGATCGTGCCAAAGCTGTGAGGGTGTAGCCGATAGAAATTTATTTATGCTGCATGTAAATCAGGGTTACGCAAGTAGCTTGAGTTTATCATTGACGAGTTTAACCTTGGTACGTCTCCTTGTGAACGTGCCAAAGCTGTCACAACAAGAAACGACCAAAACCGGAAACCCATGAGCCACTATTGAGTGATTGACAAGTAGTTGTCTACCTGATGAATATACGTAGGCGAGACCGTGCCAAAGCTGTGAGCTGAAATATATTCATGGGATCTACCTTTCACTATTTGTATTTAATTTAATTATTAAATCTTTGTATTCTGTTTGGGGATTACAATATTGCATGATTTAGTGGGAGGGGCATTTTTAGATTAAAAATTCATGATCTAGTTAGTGCTTTTGATATTATATGAAACTGCTTAATATCTGCTAACCGTTTTTCGTGATCTATATGATAGATTTACGATGGCGGCACCATCAACTAATCAGTCTACGCGTATGTTGGATACGAACAAACTCAAATGCGCTGAGAAATTCACCGATTGGGATTTGGATTTAAGGATTGTCCTTGATTCCGAGAAGTTGGGATATGTTCTTGAGGGTATGCTTCCTCTTGTTGTGTCTGAGGATGCAACACCGGAGGAACACCAAGTTTTCTAAGCTTGGAAAGATGATGATTTAAAAGTTAAATCATACAGCTTAAGTTCGCTGACACCGGGACTCAAGAAACAATACTATGGCATGACAGATGTGTATAGTATGATGATGCGATTAAAAGAATCGTTCATGAACCAAGAACAAATTGTTGTTCACAAAGTTACGATAGAACTATTCCATGCGCGACTGGATGAGGGGCAAGCTGTGAGCCCGCATATTCTTCACATGATCGATTTGATCGATCAACTGAGGCAACATAATCTCCCTCTGAATGACATTCTCGGTAGGAGTGTCATTCTTGGTTCGTTCCCAGCTTCATATCGCCAATTCGTGATATATTTCAACATGAATGGGATTATCTGCACCTACCATGAGCAGCATAGGATGCCGTTCACGGCGGAAGAGGACCTAAGGAAGTGAGTACCGACTGGTCCTCTGAAACCTACTTCACTTTCTGCTTCTTCCCAGACCTGGTCAAAGGGAAATAAGACGAAAGCGAAGAAGAATAAGGGTTTCGGTTCTCAACCGCAGGGAAAGATAGCAAAGCCCAAGAGGGCGTTCGAAGACAAATGCCATCACTGCAGTAAAGTCGGGCACTGGCAAATGAACTGTCTTGACTACATTACCTAGATAAGGATGGAGAGAGCATCTACATCAGATAGTTTACCTGTTGTTAATAATACTGAACTCTAGCATATGAGGCTGGGTCATATAGGCGTTAAACGCCTTACCCAATTGGTTAGGAATGGTTTGATACCAGATCTCACTATTGAACCTTATCCAACTTGTGAATCGTGTATTCAGTGTAAGATGACCAAAGCCTCATTTCTAGTGTTGGACACCGCACCACTAACTTACTAGAACTCGTACATTCTAATGTATGTGGTCCACTAAGTCAGACTGCTCACAGTGGTTATTCTTACTTTGTTACCTTTACCGATGATCTGTCACGGTACGGTTATGTCTATCTGATGCGACATAAATCGGAAACCTTTGAAAAGTTCAAAGAGTTCCGAAATGAAGTAGAAAAATAGATTGGTCAATATATTAAATGTCTTCGATCCGAGGTGGCGAATCTTAACCATTGATTTCAAATCAAGGGTTCGGATGAGTGCCACAAGCTCTGTCAATCTCAACCACTTAATTTGGGCGGGCAAGACACAGATGGTTGACACTTGGCACTCTAGGGGAAAGGAAATGAAGGTGATTTGATGGATGGGATGGCTGCATTTAAGGAAGACCATTATACCTTCGTTTATTCCTATGGACATTTTAGAAAATGGTATCTTTGGCAGCAAGCAAGGTGATCTACCTATTTGGGTTTTGGCGCGGGCGCAGTGGAAGCTCGCGGTTCGGGTGAAATCATAATTTTAAAACTTTTTAAATTACCGAATAAATTATTCAATATTCAATCTGAATAATTCATTCATATTTCACCTAAACATATTTATTCGATATCAAATAACGACATAAATAGTTAAGAAACATCGCGAAACTTTTACGAAAATATTTTTTCGTAAAATGGCATAAATTATGTTTTTGACCGAGCCAACTACCCAATGCACATGGGGCTGCCCAGGTCAACCCCAACAATACTAGGGCAGTTCATGGGATGCCCAAACAGTGACCAATTCATTGTTTTGGCAACCGTCACCTGATTGGCTCAAAAGTCACCCGGTAATGCCATTTTTCGCCATTTTCGCATGTTTCAACTCCGAAACAGTTTTCAGCAATTGTTCCTGTAGCGGTTTTATAAGAAATTACGGGTTAGCGCAGCGGAGTGCGGAAAACTTATTTTTCCGATTTCAAAAATTTTGTTGGAACAATTAAATAAACTTATTTAATTAATTACCAAATTACCCCAAAATTTTACAAATTAATTATTTTGGTCATTAAAATGTCAAATACATATTTAATTGATTCCAAATCAATCCTAAAATAATTTACACAATTTGCAACATAAACCAGAAACTTTTCCAGAATTTCGAAACTGCCCAGATTTTTCCAGAATTACGAAAACAGCCCAGATTTTTTTTATTAATTGTAATTTGGCCCAATTTGTTCAAAACACATCAAGATCAAATCCAATCAATCCCAAATTTGACATACATCAAATTATATCATATATATGAAAAGCCCTAAAATTTTAATGGGTTAAGAACTCTAATTTCACAAATTACTCAAATTGGACAATTTACATTAAATTGACAAAATTCAACACTTTAATCATCCAATTACCACACCAATCAAGTCTCACCATCATGAAATTAATTAAGAATAATTCTAGGTTAATTATGAATGGCTAATCAACTCTAGAATGGCAACTTTATTTTCTGATTAATCTATTAAGCTTAATTACACTAATAAGCTTATAAATATATTATACATGCATGCACACATCCAACAAGCTTCCAAAAAATTTAATTACAAACTAAAAGAGTAGAGACATGATCTTAACAACACAATTGAAGCTAAGAAAAATTGAAACAATTTTCATGTAGAAGAATAAGTGAAATTACTTACAAAATCCAAATTTTGCTTTGATTTTCTTTTTCTTTCTTCAAAAAATGCTCTCAACTCTCTTTTGTAATTTTTTTTTTACTTGTCTAAGTCTTGTAAAAGAAAAACAAAATAATTTTGTATATCCTTTTACAATGGCCGAATGTTTGACAAAAAAATAAATAACATATTATTTCATTTTTGTTCAAATTCCATTGGCACACAAAAATTGAAATCATTACAAAAAGATATTTAATAAAGCAAAAAAAAATGTGTTCCAATGGCATCATGCCATTTCTAACTTAATAAATATGAAATCATTACAAAAAGATATTTAATTTATTAATTAATTTAATTATTTAACAATTAAATAATTAAATAATTAAATAATAAATATAAATATCTTAAATATATGTATTATATTTACAATAAATATCTCAAATACATATATTAATGATATATATCAAATATCACAATTTGATATTTAATTAATGTGTATTTAATAAAATCAAGTATTAAATACAAATACATATTAATTCGGAAATGACCGTTAGGTGCCGATTGCATGTATTTTTCGTTTAATCGTTAAACGAGTTATAAATAATCAGTATTATTCATAACAGTTGCCCTAGTGCTCTACGAGTATATTTCATTAGTGAGACTCTATAGATTCAGGCATATCCGTCACGAAATCAAATTTTATGTCCATAATTCACCCTCTCGTAAATTATGACGAACACGGATAAACTCTCTGAATCATACAGGTCGAGATCACTGCATACGTATAATCCCTCCGTCACAGGTATCCAGATTATTCCAGAGATATAGATACAAACGTCAAATCTCTATAGATATAATCACGTCGACGTTTCTTTTAGCAATCCCTCAAAAAACACTTAGAACTAATTTTTACAGTGTACCACGGGCCCATGGATTAACAGATTGCTAATTCCATATTGAATACATATGCTATGTACACAAAGCTGACAGATCATATCTTGATACACACAGGATATCCTGAGCATCAGTCCATACCCAACGAACAGACGAAGGTCTAATCTAAATAGATCGGTGACGTGACTGCCATCTTAATGTGGAGGATAAATCAGATATCCACATTGGTATCTCAAGTCAAAGAATCATTATGCTCACTCAATCCGAGAAGATTCTTATTGACGTTAGTGTACCATCCATTAAGAATCTTCGGTGAGTCGTTCAGTGTTTATCTGCTATAAACACCTACACGTCTATACGAGTCTCCAAGACTCATGGTTCATTGAGAAACCATTGGAATCCAAGATTCCAATATACGACATGTACCAGTCTCAACGGGTTTATTTTACTGACCAAGTAGTGTAAACCTTGACCGGGAACAGTGTAAGAATGACAACGTCATGATACAACTCAATGTCAGTTGCGACGCTTTTGCAACAGTATCATAACTAATCATTCTAAGGCCGGTTACATCTTTACCATATTGAAGAATAAGTTATTTAAAAAAAAACTGTTCATTTTATTCATAATAAAATGTTACATTTGTATTTACAAGGAAATACATAATAAAATTGGCACTCAGAGCACCAACCCTAACAGTTCCAATACCCAAAACACATCCAATATATTTATATGACATAATTTTCATCACAATAAACCCAGTTTTCCAGATCTGATCCAGAAACTAAAAATATCAATATTTCATGCTTTAATCCAATTTTCTTAACATTAATCACATTAATCACAACACCAATCCAAGCCACCACCAATGAAGCACCCAAGAACAATTCTAGGCATTACAAGAGTGGTCATAACACTCTAGAATAACACCATATCATCAAATGATCAAATTGAACAAATATTATAATAATATAATTCAATTGTAATTCACACATGCACCAAGCCTTCTATTCCATCTTCCAAATCAAAAACACCCAAATTCTTAAGAAAAGAAGAAACCCTAGAATCTCTCTAGATGCCCAAGAACAAGAAACATGCTTTCTAAGCTTAAGGATATTGATGATTACCTTTAATTCTCTTAATTCCTTAAGCTATTTCTTGATTTTCTTCATTTTTCCTTCTTGAATCATCAAGCAAATTTGGAGAGCTATTTGGAAGAGGTTCATTCGGCCAAGGTAAGCCATGAACAAGTAAGGAAAAAAATTTCTCTTTAAAAATTGTCGACTTTGGAGGGGCATTTTTGTCATTTTTGGAAAAATTAATTTGATCCAAAATCAAATAAATAAATCATGCCACATGTTACCACTTAATAATAAACATGTGTGATAACAATTATCACAAATGAAAATTATTTAATAAAATTAAATATAAAGTTAAAGTAGTCAAAAATCAAATCTAACACTTAAACCTTAAATTTAATGCCATGTGTAACCAATAATAATTAAACATATATTCCATAACAATTATGAAATATATATATCAATTAGTCATCTAAATATTTAACATTTAAATATCTAAATAATTAATTAATATAATTATTAATCCATATGTATTTTATTTACATTAAATAAAATACATATAGAAGTGACATGTGTCAAAATCACATTTGACAATTAATTAATGTGTATCTAATCAAATTATGTATCGATTGATAAAAAAATTCCCCTATGCATGTATTTTCGTTTAACCAAATAAACGATTCGAATTAACTCATTTAATCCAATGAAGTATTATGAATAATCTATATTATTCATAACACGTTACCCAAGTGCTCAACGAGTACACTTCATATTGTGGGACTCTCTAAGTTTAGTTTTATCCGTCACGAAATCCAATTTTGTGTCCATAATTCACTCACTCATGAATTATGACGACCATAGATAATCTCGTTAAACTATGTAAGTTGAGGTCGTTGCATACGTATAATTCATCTGTCACAGGCTATCTATATTATACCTGGGATATAAATAAAAACGTCAAATCCTTATGGTAGGGTGGGTATTATCGGATTCCAATCGGATCGGACCGAATCTGAATCCGATCCGATTCGATAAAAGTTGATTTGTTTAGTTCAATCGGATTTTGAGTCCTTATCGGATCGGATAGGATTTGATCCGATAACTATCGAAACGAATCGGAATTATTCGATCCGATTTGATATCTTTACGAATCGGATAAATTCAATTTGATAAAAAATCCAAATCTGATAGAGCATCCGATTTGATAATGAATCTAGTAGAGCATCCGATTTGATAATGAATCCGATAGTAGATTCAATTTGATACGGATCTGATTTGATAAAATTGATTTGAATTTTAAATTATCTGATCCGATTCGATAAAAATATTATGAATTTAAAAATTTTCAGGTCAATTTTTCGAATCGGATTTGTTATCAAATCGAATCTACTATCGGATTTATTATCAAACCGGATTCTCTATCGGATTCGGATCTGTTATCAAATTGGATTCTCTATCGAATTCGGATTTCTTATCAAATCGGATAAAATCCGATCCGATTTGATAGTTATCAAATTTATCCGATTCAATCTGAAATTTGACAAATGAACCAAACACGATTTGATCGGATTCGAAAGCTAGATCCGATATGATTTGATCCGATTGTAGGCATTGCATTTTCGCATGTGAAACCCGATGATGAGTCTCAGTTTGAGGCACTACCTTTTTAGCTAATGATATTGCGGGAAACGGAGGTCGGAAGGGGAAATTCAGAATAAGTACGTCATCAAGTTCATTTCACGAGTTCACTGTCTTCGTTAGTGTTGCGTTCGTTACTTCGTTCGAACGTCAGGCAGATTGCGGACATTCGTGTAGCGTTCGAATGTGCGTTCGAACGGAGTCGGTATTTCTGGTTTTGCTGCTAGCCTCGCACCCCAGCCCAATTAGCCCCCCAAAGCCCATAAAACACATCCCAATTAATAAAACACATGGGAAACTAAATTAAATATTAAATAAAATAATTAAACCATTTACCAATTAATAAAACATAAAATATAATCATACCTAATAAGATAAATCAAATATATTATATACCAAACTAACAAAATCACATACTAAATTAAAAAGATGTCATGCCTAATTAAAATCAATCATAACAAATTAAAGATATTGTATTCCTAATCTAAGCCAAATTTGTCCCCCCTCAATCTTTGACTTTCCTTGCTCAACACAAAATCAAATCCCTTCCTTGTGAGACAAGGGAAAACCCTAGCCCTTCTCTATATAAACAACCCCTAACCAAGACATGCACTCCCCTGGCTCATACAGATAACTCACACAAAAATCACAACACAAAGAACCTTGGCCACTCACGGCAATAGCAACAAGAAGAACACAAACAATTCCCTTCATCTCCTCTACTCCATAACCGAAAACAGCACCCCCCTAAACCTCTACCCATCACCAAAAATCTCCCCCATACAGTAGCCCTCCGTCGCCGAAAATACACCTCCAAACAGCGGCCCAAACACACCCCAACAGCCCTTGAAACTCGCCTTGACAGCAGCCCAAACCACTCCCAAAACAGTCCCTAAAATCCCTTAAAATAGTAACATAAACTACACTTATAATCCTTGAAATAACCACACAAAACTACACTAAAAACACGAAAAAAAATCGAAACAGTTTGTTGAAACGTCAAAACAGGTGACCTGAACAGTGAGTACCAAAGCAGAGACCGAACAGTAGTAAAGCAGAGACCGAACAGCAGCAGAACGGAGACCGAACAGCCAGCAAAACAGTAAGGTAGTGAGCTAGGACGCTAAACCAGTGAACCGGAGAAGTTGAGGAGCTGTACCCCTTCCGACGTCCGTGAAACCAAGCCCAAAAGTTGGCAAAAAGGTTAGACCTGAGGGTATTTTTCACACTCGTTTTTTTGTTTTTTTTATTTGTATTATCTATTGAGTATTGCTTGCATGATTGTCATGTTGAAATGCATGTTGTGGCCCTTGAGTAGATAAATATGCATGAATTATGAGATGTTGTATGTTGTGGCTTTGGAATAAAATGAGAGATGTGTCAACTCCCGCGGTATATCGGATGGAAACCCGGACATAAATTTCATAGCCGATTCCGAATGGACGGTAGTATGATCTGTACTCGGGATACAACTCCACGTACCGCTTGAGTAAACGGCACCCTCTTTTGTTTTGTGTTGCTTTGGTTTATTTATTTTTCGTCACTTAAATTCTGCATGTTGCTTATTTATGCATGATTCAATCGAGCGCATGGGCTTAGTAAGTGGAATAAAAGATCCCCTATGGGGAGGGGTTAAACCCATTTTGCCACGATGCTTTGCCGCGCCGGTTGATGTGTGTTCGGTTGAATGCAAGATACGTTCAATCGGACACACTAAGTTTGATATTATTGCTTTTAATTCTTTGTATGCATGATTCAATCGAGCGCATGGGCTTAGTAAGTGGAATAAAAGATCCCCTATGGGAAGGGGTCAAAGCCCTTTACCACGATGATTTGCCGTGCCAGTTGATGTGTGTTCGGTTGAATGCAAGATACGTTTAATCGGACATACTGAGCTTGACATTGTTGTCTTTATTCTTTGTGTTGCATGCATCAGGTCTGGTTCCATTCGAACGTGTTCTCGAACGCTATACGAACGCGAACCTTCTGTTTACCGTTCGAATGCGTTCTCAAACGCTACGTGAACGCACACGCACTTTCTTAGTCTCATCATGCATCAGGTCTGGTTCCGTTCGAACGCATTCTTGAACGCTATACGAACGCGAACCTTCTGTTTACCGTTCGAACGCGTTCTCGAACGCTACGGGAACGCACACGCACTTTCTTAGTCTTATCATGCATCGGGTCTGGTTTCGTTCGAATGTGTTCTCGAACGCTATACGAACGCGAACCTTCTGTTTACCGTTCAAACGCGTTTTCAAACGCTACGCGAATGCGCACCCACTGAACTGAGTCATTTTCATCAGATTCCATACATAGTTTTCCTAGTAGTTATCCCCACATGTATGAATACAATGTGTTTAATGTATTACGATTCATATACCTATGTCATGATAACATTTGAGTATTATTTCTTGTGGTATATCGGATGGAAACCCATACATAAATTCCGTAGCCGATTCTGAATGGACGGTAGTATGGTCTGTACTTGGGATACAATTCCACGTACCACTTGAGAAGGTGCTCATATATGTGCTTGTGTGGTTAGTATGTGTGCTTGTATTTTCTTGAATATAATATGCCAGTGAAGTTGTATGTTTGTCGCTCCTTTGATGTACTTTCAAGCATGCAATCTTAAGTGTGAAATATATGTAAACTTAGGTGTAAGTTTTATTTTGTACATGTGAATTTAGAAGCATGATACTCTTGGAAATAAGTGATACTTAAGCCTGATTAAATTATTACATAAATCCTTTCATTACAAGTGGCATGAGTAAGGGACCATTCCGAACCCAACGGTTTGAGGTCTTCCCTTGCGAGGGGGGTGAGTGCGGCCTTAAATCTCATTTTCCCGGTTCACACCGGGTGGCGACTCCATTATTCTCCGGTTTAGTCCCACGTGGCTACTCCGTACTCCCGATCGGGCCGCGATCCCGGGACAGCATGCGTCGTCTAATTTCTGTGTCCCACTATCTGGCGACTCCACTAGGGATAGAGAATTATCTTGTAATGTTTGGATTTATGTTTTAATTGACCATGTCTATAGTGGGTAAAATGGGGGTTTAATCAAAGGCATTTTAAGGCTAGGTAATGGTTGGGTGTCTTCCTTCATTCACTACCTTTCTAGAAGGAAAAGATGTGAAGGCACCTATGTAGCCATATACTCGTAGCCTATTGTGCTGGACTAATTTGGAGGACTCGTTGTTTATTCCTGACAACAAGCGATAAGAGCCTAAGAGGCTTGGGTATTTAAGTGAGCCTCGCTCCACCTTCCCCTAGGGAATCTACAACGGGAAATCCATTTGACAGTCCGTCACACACCATAGCTCATTGGCACGTACCTTAGTGTATAAAAAAGGGTGCGCTCACTTGGTCGCTCGGACCCTTGATTGGGGAGACCTAGTTGTGGCCCATCCTTCACCGATGAGAGCCTTTGTCTATACTCGTGTGAACCCACCCATAGACCGGTTTTGTATGGTTAAAGTAACATTATTTCCTTGAGTATGTGCTAGTGGACCATCCTCATTTGGATGCAGTTGGACCATTGTCAGAAATACGGACTTGCTGGGCCATTTAAACTGGGGCGAGTTCGTACCTTATGACCATTGGGCCCAAAGCTTCTGAAATGTTGATGGGCCATTCCGTAGAAATTATTACTTTATGTTTGCATTATCTCTTATGCTTGTGTTTGGGAACATCATCGTTTGGATCCATTTGGACCATTTGTCATGGAATATTGGCTTGTTGGGCCATTTAAACTGGGACAAGAATGTATTTTATGACGATTGGGCCAAAGGCTTCTAAGTGATTGATGGGCCACTTTGTGATTGTGTTCGGAACGTTACCATTTGGATTTAGTCGGGCTCTTTGTCATGAGATGTGAACTCATTGGGCCATTTAAACTGGGATGGGTTCACTCCTATGACAATCAGCCTGAAAGATTCTAAAATGATAACGGGCCGATTTGTTTGAGATTTTTAATTGATTTTAGTATGTAATATATGTTACATGCATCTCATGCACCTCATACATACATATATCATGTTAACACCATCTATGTCTCAAAAAGACATCATAGATACCGTTTGGGTTAGAGAAGGGACAAGACTCACTAAAAGAACAAGTATGAGTGAATCTGATAATGAGGTGTCCCGTATGGATCAGTTAGAGAACGATCTCGCCAAGATCACTGAACAGTTGCAAGGCTTTGACTACTGCTGTGGCTGGCATAGCCGGGTCTCGTGCTGGGGGTAGTTCTGGGGATGTAAGACAATAGGAACATTCGAACAGATTGGGGGATGATATCCCCGCTTTTGATGATGATATGGCAGAGTATGCAGCAGGCAGAGTATTTGGGTCTCAGGCAGAGTTACAGAAGCTCCAGGATCAGGTTGAGTGGGTACCCGCAAGATGAGGGGTAAGAATGAGGATTTGCTGGATTATGACACACTGACTTTCGAGGAACAATTGCCGGCACAGTTCAAGATGCCTGATATGGCTAAGTTTAACGGGAATGGGGATCCAAGGGTGCATCTCCGACAGTTTGTATCAGTCATGAGTTCAGTTGGCCTGTCTCAGCGGCAAGTGCAGAAAATGTTTGGAATGTCGCTCGAGGGAGCTCCCGTGGTGTGGTACCACAGTTTGGGAGAAGAAAGTGAAGGAAGATTGGAGGGAGTTGGCGGATGCCTTCCTGAAGCAGTATGTCACTGACCTAGAGATCGATCTGTCACTCCGTGATCTGGAGAATGTTAAGCAGAAAGCGGAGGAAAGTTTTAAGGAGTATGTGGACCGGTGGAGGGGTCAGTTGTTGAAGATGCAGACTAGGCCCTCGGAGAAGGACCAGATTAAAATGATTATCAAGGGCACCAGGCCCTCCATTTACAGCAAGTTGAGGAGGATGACCTCCATGATTACAGACTTTCGGCAGTTGAGGGAGACTGTCATTGACATTGAAGACGAAGAGGCGGAAAACAGAAAATTCTATGGTCTGAACAGGAGGCCTGTTGGGGGAACATCGGGAACAAAGCCCATTTCTGCTGAGATTGCCGCTATCCGGAACTGGAATTTTCCAACTTGGGAAGGCCCCTGTCCAAGGTGCTAGAGAAATTGAAGAGGCAAGGGCTCTTAAAACCCTTGGAAGCCAAACCATTACCCAATCCCCTACCATCACATTATAACCTAAGCCTTTACTGTCACTTTCACCAACAAAGGGCCATGATACCGACAATGCGCCCGACTCCGCCATGAAATCCAAGACCTGATAGACTCCAAGAAAATACCTGACCTAGAAACAGAACAGCCTGACACACACAGAAACCCCTTACCCAACTACCGCGCCGTACCACCACACATTATGATCAATTCTGGCCTCCCAGAAGACCTTGTCCTAAAATCCTTTCACCCTCAAGCCTTTTGCCTGGGAATCTGGGATAGTACTAGTGAAGATGAGACTGAGCAGGGGAAAAACTTTTGGCTTGATTTTTTTAGCAGTGATGAGGAAGAAGTAAGGGGAATGACACGCAGCGGTCGTTTTTACAATGATGTGTCAGAAAAGGGTAAGGAAGTTTTGACAGATGGTAGAGAAGTGGTTGAGACTGCAGAAAACACTGAGGGGGATATAGTGCTGAGCAATTGAGAAGACTAGAGCACAAGTGAGTATCTAGGAACTGTTATGTGCATCTCGGGAGCATAGGCAGGCTATGGTTGAAGCCTTGAGAAAGATGTTTGTACCGGAAGACGCCAACCCTGCAATGTTTGTTGGTCAGTTCAGAAGGAAGCTTTGCAGATATCTTTTTCTGAGGATGAACCCCAGCAGAGGGAGAAATCATAATAGGCCTCTATTTATCAGGTTATCAGGGCCGAAGTTAAGGGGCAAGAGAAACTTAAGAGTTGATGAGTATGACATAATGTGATGTTGGACGGTTCATCCATCATGTTTGCCCGTTGAAAATTCTGGCAAGATTGGGTATGAAAGCAACAGACTTGGACCCCTCCAGCATGACTATTAAGGCTTATAACGACAGTAAAATGGGAGTTGAAGGTACTTTTGTGGCTATGGTCAAGGTAGGCCCTATTGAGATAAAGTCGAGTTACAGTGCTGGACATCCCGCCACTTTTGCCTTATTGTTGGGAAGGCCTTGGTTTCACAAACTGGGGGGCGTGCCTTCCATTTTACATCAGATGATCAAGTTCCCGTATAAGGGAGAAGTTGTTACTATCCGGGCTGAGGTAGATAATGTCGTGGCTGCCTTGGAGATATAACCTTCACAAGGTTTCAGTTGTCAGCTACTTTTGAGGAATGGGTGGATCCTAGGGTGGCTAGGATCATGAAAAAATGAAGTTTGAGCCGGGTGAAGGTTCAAATTGCCAGATTTCAGAGGACAGACCACTCGAAAGGGTTTGGGGTATAGATCTGATGAAGAAAAGCCGAAGGTCAAGAAAAGGGCCTGAAACTGATGGAATGTTTTATGAAAGCTTCAGGATATCAAGGGGAGCCTGAACCTGTTGAAGTTAATGGAATTGTGGTACCTGGATTTGAATCTTCCAGGATTTGTTGGGTGAGAAACCGCTGATTAAAGAAATTGTGGGAAAGCTGAGAAATTGGGAAGAAGAATTGATGAAGTTGGAGAGCCTGACTCTGGGAGAGGATGAAAAGCCTGAGGAAGACCTGATTGCAGAGGAAAAGTGTCTATAGATGATGAAGACATTTACCTTCCTGATTTGTTTGAATGTACTTCCGCATTATCCAATAATAAAGACATCTCTTTTGCTTACTTGCCTGAGTCATTTCCATTTACACTGCACGAATCAATCATATTTGACATCAGTTCAGCAGAACTATTGCATTTAACTTGGGTACACTTGAGAACCCCAAGGAAATTCTGATTGCAAGTGAAGTAACCTCCGGAGAGAGGGAGAAACTAGAAGAAGTGTTGGTCAGATATGCCAAAGTGTTTGCTTGGTCCTATGAGGACATGCCTGGGGTAGACAGAAACATTGCCCAACACACGATACCAACTTATCCGAATATGAGGCCAGTGAAACAGAAACTCTGACGGATGAGACCAGAATGGGCTGAGAAAGTCAGAGAGGAAGTTAAGAAATAGATAGATGTAGGGTTCTTGGAAGTAGTAAAATATCCCGAGTGGTTGGCTAATATAGTGCCGGTGCCAAAGAAAGACGGGAATGTCAGAATGTGTGTAGACTACAGAGATCTCAACAAGGCTTGTCCGAAAGATGATTTTCCTCTGCCGTATATAGATGTTCTGGTTGTTAGTGCGGCTTTATCTGCTATGTATTCATTTGCAGATGGATTTTCAGGTTACAATCAGGTTCTCATGGCTAAGGAAGACAAACATAAGACTACATTTGTTACTGAGTGGGGTACTTATTGTTACAAGGTTATGCCGTTTAGGCTTAAGAATGCGGGGGCTACTTATCAGCGGATGGCCACTACACTTTTCCACGACTTGATGCACAAAGAGATTGAGGTGTATGTAGATGACATGATGGTGAATCAGAGACAAATTTGGGCATATTGAAGCACTGGAAAGGTTCCTTCAGAGAGTTGACAGATACAACCTGCGGCTTAATCCCAAGAAATCTGTGTTTAGGGGACATCAGGGAAATTGCTTGTCATACAGTGGGAATGGGCGGAATAGAGGTAGACTCCGAGAAGATCAAGGAAATCACAGAAATGCCTGCACCGAAGACAGAAAAGAAGTCAGAGCATTCTTGGGAAAGATTCAGTACATCAGTCGGTTCATTGCCAAGTTGACATCAGTATGTGAGCCTATCTTCAAACGTTTGAGAAAAGATCAGCCTGTGAGATGGAATGAACAGTGTCAGACAGCCTTCGACAAGATCAGAGAATACTTGGTAAAGCCTCCTGTATTGAAACCTCCGAGACCGGGCAGACCTTTGATATTGTATTTGGCTATAGAATCAGAAGCACTGGGGGCAATGATGGTACAGGCTGATGAGACAAGGGTAGAACATGCAGTCTATTATCTGAGTAAGAAGATTCTCCCGTATGAGGCTCGGTATCAAGAAGTTGAGAAGATCTGTCTTGCAGTGGTATGGGCTTCCAGAAAGTTGCGACATTACTTCCAGTCATACAAGATCCAGTAGTGGCAAAGGAGAATCCACTAAAATATCTTCATCCGGTGCCGTCGCTAGTAGGAAAATTGGGCAGATGGTTGGTATTGCTGACAGAGTTTGACATTGAGTATCTCACCTCCAAAGTGATCAAGGCGAGCAGTAACAGAGTTTCTGGCAATGCAACCTGTTGAGGGGGATCAGTATAAGTTTGAATTTCCAGATGAAGAGATCAAGCATAACAGTCCAAGATGGAAGGTGTATTTTGACGGAGCAGTGAATTACAATGGAGCCGGAATTGGGATCGTGATAGTGACCCCCGAGGGAGAGACTTTGCCTTTAGCCAAGAGGTTGACATTCAAGTGACTAATAACATGGCCGAGTATGAAGCATGTGATTTCGGTTTGACAGCATTGATAGCCTTGAAGGCCGGGAGTGTGGAAGTCTACGGAGATTCTATGTTGGTGGTCCAGCAGATGCGAGGAGAATGGGAATTGAAAGAAGAACAGTTGAAACCTTACCTTTTTTACCTCAGAAAGTTGGCACAGGTTATCCCCGAGTGTAAGTTTCAGCACTTACCGAGAGAAGAGAATCAGATGGCAGATGCATTGGCTACACTTACAGCAACTTGGGAAAATCCAGAAAAGTTAGTGATGAAACCGTTGATACTGACAACAGCAAGCAAACCCGTTTATGAGATAGAAAGAATTCTAGAATTTGAGGTCGACGACGATAAACCTTGGTATTATGACATTCAGAGGTATCTGGAACATGGTGAACTCCCGGAAGGGGCAGGCAGAAAAGACAGAATAGCTATCCAGAAGTTAGCTTCCCAGTATGTGACTTTGAAAGGGGAACTGTACAAGAGGCAAGCAACGGTATTCAGTTGAAGTGTTTGAGAAAAGGAGAAGCTCAACATGTAATGGAAGAAATACACGCCGGGGTATGTGGTCCGCACATGAACGGTTGAATCTGTCCCGCAAGATAGTGAGACAAGGTTTTTATTGGTCAACCATGGAAACAGACTGCGCGAAGATGGTAAGCACTGTCATGATTGTCAAGCACATGGTAATTTGAATCACTTACGCACACACAGAGTTGCACGGGCTGTCAGAGCCGTGGCCTTTCTCAGCATGGGGAATTGATATGATTGGAGAAATTCGATCGAATGCATCGAATGGGCATCGCTTTATAGTAATGGTAGTAGATTACTTCTCGAAGTGGGTGGAAGCCGAATCATTCCGCAATGTTACAGCAAAACAGATGGCAAAGTTTATAGCTCGGAACCTCATTTGTCGGTATGGTATGCCGCATCATGTAGTGACAGACAACGAGTTCAGTTTCAAGGAGAAACGAAGGCAATGTTGCAGAGGTACGGGATAGGCCACCACAAGTCATCACCGTACAGGCCACAGGCAAATGGGGCAGTTGAGGCAGCCAACAAGACCATAAAGACGATTTTAGCCAAGATGACAGAGAACTGCAGAGATTGGGGCCGAAAACTACCATATGCTCTGTGGGGGTATAGAACATCAGTAAGGACAGCAACATGGGCCACACCTTACTCTTGGTCTATGGAATGGAAGCAGTGTTACCAATAGAAGTGGAAATACAGTCTATGAGGGTATTAGCAGAGGCAGAATTACCGGAACAGGAGTGGGTCGCACAGAGGTTTGATCAGTTAGCACTATTGGATGAGAAGAGAACTAAGTCTTTGTATCACATGCATTGTATCAGAAGAGACTAGCCTGAGCATTCAACAAGAAAGTACGTCCCACCAAGATCAGAAAGGGTGATTTGGTACTTAAGTAATCGAGGTCGTCGACGACAGATCCGAGAGGAAAATTCAGACCAAACTGGGAAGGACCTTACATAGTGCAGAAGGTAATGGGAAATGGGGCAGTGAGGTTATCAGACTTGGAAGGAAACGAGTTCACTGAGCCGATCAACATAGACAGATTGAAGCAATACTTTGCCTGAGGGAGAGAAGACCGAGCAGTCACCACGGGAATTAGCAGAAGACCTAACCCAACGGATAAGAAAATCATTCATGCATACACGTAACATTGCATTCACTTCGTGTTTGTTTTTGTTTTGTGTTCGCAGGTTCGAAGAAATGAGAAAGCGGCAGAAATGAGCCAAGCAGCGTCAGCGCAATTTCAGTTTTTGGATGAGTCCCAAGGGGCGAGGCCCATATCAGCTTGGGGCTGAGGCCCATATCGTGTCGGCTTGGGGGCGAGGCCCATATCAGCTTGAGGGCGAGGCCTCTGTTGTGGTTGTAGCTCCGGGTCGAGGTGCCCAGGGTCGAGGTACCCACTACATCATCAGTTCGAGGGCGAGGTCCCTATGGTCAGCGGTGTTGGGTCGAGGTGCCCAGGGTCGAGGTGCCCCTGTTGTCGGTGTTGTAGTTCGGGTCGAGGTGCCCAGGGTCAAGGTACCCACTACATCATCAGTTCGAGGGTGAGGTCCCTATGGTCAGCGGTGTTGGGCGAGGTGGTACCCAGGGTCGAGGTGCCCCCGTTGTCGATTGTAATTCCAGGTCGAGGTGCCCAGGGTCGAGGTACCCACTACATCATCAGTTCGAGGGTGAGGTCCCTATGGTCAGCGGTGTTGGGTCGAGGTCCCCAGGGTCGAGGTGCCCCGTTGTCAGTTGTAGTTCCGGGTCGAGGTGTCCAGGGTCGAGGTGCCCACTACATCATCAGTTCGGGGGCGAGGTCCCTATTGTCAGCGGTATTGGGTCGAGGTGTTCAGGGTCGAGGTGCCCCCGTTGTCGGTTGCATTATTGGGACGTGTCCCAGGATCGAGGTCCACTGCAGCACCAACTCTGCTCGAGGTAGCAGCCGAGCCAGGTAAGTGAAAATACATTGCATAACTTTGATAGGATTGTTCAAAGCCACACACTGCACAAGTCCCATCAAAGTGGGGGTGACAGTAGGCATTGCATTTTCGCATGTGAAACCGATGATGAGTCTCAGTTGGAGGCACTACCTTTTTAGCTAAGGATATTGCGGGAAACGGAGGTCGGAAGGGGGAAATTCAGAATAAGTACGTCATCAAGTTCATTTCACGAGTTCACTGTCCGTTAGTGCTGCGTTCGTTACTTCGTTCGAAAATCAGGCAGATTGCGGACGTTCGTGTAGCGTTCGAATGGGCGTTCGAACGGAGTCGGTATTTCTGGTTTTGCTGCTAGCCTCTCACCCCAGCCCAATTAGCCCCCCCAAGCCCATAAAACACATCCCAATTAATAAAACACATGGGAAATTAAATTAAATATTAAATAAAATAATTAAACCATTTACCAATTAAATAAAACATAAAATATAATCATACCTAATAAAGATAAATCAAATATATTATATACCAAACTAAACAAAATCACATACTAAATTAAAAAGATGTCATGCCTAATTAAAATCAATCATAACAAATTAAAGATATTGTATTCCTAATCTAAGCCAAATTTGTCCCCCCTCAATCTTTGACTTTCCTTGCTCAACACAAAATCAAATCCCTTCATTGTGAGACAAGGTGGTACCCTAGCCCTTCTCTATATAAACAACCCCTAACCAAGACATGCACTCCCCTGGCTCATACAGATAACTCACACAAAAATCACAACACAAAAAGCCTGGCCACTCAAGGCAATAGCAACAAGAAGAACACAAACAATTCCCTTCATCTCCTCCACTCCATAACGAAAACAGCACCCCCCTAAACCTCTACCATCACCGAAAATCTCCCATACAGCAGCCCTCCGTCACCGAAAATACACCTCCAAACAGCGGCCCAAACACACCCCAAACAGCCCTTGAAACACGCCTGGACAGCAGCCAAACCACTCCCAAAATAGTCCCTAAAATCCTTAAAAAAATAACATAAACTGCACTTATAATCCTTGAAAAAACCACACAAAACTACACTAAAAAACCATGAAAAAAACTCGAAACAGTTCGTTGAAACGTCAAAACAGGTGACCTGAACAGTGAGTAGCAAAGCAGAGACCAACAGTAGCAAAGACAGAGACCGACAGCAGCAGAACGGAGACCGAACAGCCAGCAAAACAGCCAGGCAGTGAGCAGGAAACTAAACCAGTGAACCGGAGAAGTTGAGGAGTTGTCCCCTTCCGACGTCCGTGAAACGCAAGCCGAAAGTTGGCAAAAAAGTTAGACCTGAGGGTATTTTTCACATCGTTTTTTTGTTTTTTTTTATTTGTATTATCTATTGAGTATGCTTTGCATGATTTGTTGGTTTCTATAATTAGTCCCAAAGAAAGATTAAGCCATAGAAATACAAGTAACATACATGCAAAGCTTGAAGGATGGCGGAATCATACTTACTAAGCTTTGTGACGAAAATGGTGAAGAAACATCCTTGAGTCTTCAAGGTGGAAGTTTCGGCCAAGGAAGAAGATGGAGAGAAGCTGCGAATCTTCAAGTGTTCCAAGCTCCAAGGTTGTTTCCCTATCACCTCTTTTGATCCTTGCTTGTGCTAGCAAAATGGAGAAAGAAAACAATTTTCTGCCATGGATGAAGCTCACGGCTTGCGTGAAGAGAAAGAGAGGAGGGGTGAGAGTTTTTTAATTTTTGTTCTCAAAAGGTTTCTAAAACCGTGAGAGACAAAATGAAAAGCAAAAAAAATAATGATATCAAATACCAAAAATCAATTTTTTAATCAAAAACCCTTCAAAAACCGTGAAAGGTTTCCCTCCAAAATGAAACCCATCATTTGCCATCATTACCACACTTTGAGAATAGAGATAATGTATCATCCCTTAAAGGTGACTAGATACATCCATCATCTATTCGTATTCAAGTAATGAGATATCGCGATGCGATTTGCGGATACCACTCGATTCAAAATACGAATGTGTCCGCAAACACTTTCGGGCTCGGTTTCGCTAATTCCGAATTAACGAATTTCTGTCGCGACGTGAATTAAATAATTACGCCTTGCGGAATTACTATTCAGTTCGCTAATGAATTAATTCTAAATTAATTCATTTGCCCGAATTAAAATCCGATTTTAATTCCGCGTCGAAATCTAATTTCGTTTAATAATATATCGAATATATTATTTTACCGATTAATTCCAAATTAATCGATCTCTCTCTCTCTCCTAATAAGGCATTTTATCCAAGATAAAGTTTCTCCGTAATTAATCCAAGATTAATAAAGTTCGAATCAAACATCATAGGTGAATCTTCAGGAAGCGACCCAAGAGATCTCCGGATATGTTACGGTCGTTGGATAATCCAAACACGTACGCACCTCGTACTACGTTTTTACCGATTTACAAGACAAGGTTGGCTTCTAGCAAAGCGCCATGCCTACCCAATTCTCCAGAAATATTCTTACTGGAATATTAGATCTATATCAAGCGTAGTATACCGTAGTATCGCGTACATCGATCCAGTATCGAACGATCACATGTTAGGCCTGGGGCTGGAAGTGTGTCTGCCCCGTACGAAACATATATCGGACATCAAACAACTAGTCTCTTTAAATCGGACAATCCTGACCTGGTCATATTGTCCCGACGGTTGCAACCTTTATATAGAGTACTAGTTCTGTGTCCTGCGCGATCATCAACTCCATATGTCTGAAGTGATACTTCCATCTTGACATCACACCCAGTACACTACGATTCCTGATAAACCCAGAAGTGGTGAACACAGAACCGGTTAAAGTCCCCAACCACCAAAACCAAAGTTTACCGATTGTCGCAAGTACTAGCGATGCAAGTCTCAGGTTAAGACCATATACACCTACCCTGATGCGGCCTCCCATAGACATAGACACACAGACATACTACCAATGGGATTCCGCGGGGTCTATCCAGAGCGAAGCTGTTTTCCGTACCATCGGTAAAAACACAACCTCCTATCGCACTTGCATAAGTATCCTATACTTAAATATATGAGAACTATGCCGTTGTGCCCTCACAACATGCACAATGCAATACTAGTCTATTCCGCATTATCGATGTCCGATCTCGATAATACTCCGACTAGGGATATTAATGATTAAACCTTTATGTATTGATACTGTCTCATATCATCTCAATACGGAACTAATCATATGGACTTTTGCCATTTATAGTCAAAGTAAATAAATTACAAAACGGCAAAAGGCAATTCATTATTACATAGTTAATTTTGTACAATAATACAATATCATTTACAAAACAGTGACGCTATGGGTCATAATGTCTAACAATCTCCCACTTGGCCTATAGCCAGTCACTCAAGCATCTAATACCTGAACTATGTATATGTCGTTCAAACACATGCGGATAAAACAGCCTTCGTCAGCGGATCTGCAATGTTGTTATCTGATGCGACCTTCTCGATCTTTACATCGCCACGATGTATAATTTCCCGAATCAGATGGTAACGCCGAAGGAAGAACATGCTTGGATCGTTGATGAGACCTTGGTTCCTTAGCTTGTGCTATAGCCCCGTTATTGTCACAATACAATGGAACGGGCTCAGCTGCTAATGGAACTACTCCTAATCCGATTAGGAACTTTCGGATCCAAACTGCCTCCTTTGCTGCTTCCGACGCAGCAATGTACTCCGCTTCAGTTGTTGAATCGGCAACAGTATCTTGCTTGGAATATTTCCAGCTCACCGCCCCGTTATTCAAACAAAAAATGTACCCGGATTGCGACTTGAAGTCGTCCTTGTCGGTTTGGAAACTTGCATCGGCATACCCAGATACAACGTTCTCCTTCTCCGTAAATTAAGAAAGCATCCTTAGTTCGTCTAAGATACTTAAGGATATTCTTAACTGCCATCCAGTGACCTTCACCTGGATCGGCCTGATAGCGACTGCACATGCTCAAAGCATATGATACATCAGGTCGTGTACATATCATGGCATACATGATCGATCCGACTGCCGAGGCGAACGGTATCCGACTCATGTTATCTCTCTCTTCTTGTGTCTTAGGACACATGTCCTTAGATAGAGATATACCACGTAACATTGGCATCAATCCCTTCTTGGATTGATCCATGCTGAATCGCTTCAACACTTTGTCAATATATGTACTCTGGGAGAGTCCAAGCAGCTTTCTAGATCTATCCCGGTAGATCTTTATTCCCAAATAAAGGCTGCTTCTCCCAGATTTCATGGAGAATTTTAATGAAAGCCAAGCTTTCACCGACGTTAGCATGGGAATGTCATTGCCTATAAGCAATACATCGTCGACATAAAGGACAATAAAAGTCAGTGCTCTCCCACTAACCTTCTTGTATACACAAGGGTCATCTTTGTTTCGCACGAAATATATTCTTTTATGATTCATCAAAACGCTGATTCCATGATCGTGATGCTTGCTTCAATCTATAAATGGATCGATTTAACTTACAAACCTTGTTTGCAAGTCTAGGTACGATAAAACCGTCAGGCTGTTGCATATAAACATCCTCCAAAAGGTTTCCGTTAGGAAAGCGGTTTTAACGTCCATCTGCCATATCTCGTAATCGAAATATGCAGCTATTGCAAGCATTATCCGAATGGATTTAATCATGGCAACGGGTGAGAAAGTTTCGTCATAATCAACACCATATTGTTGACGATACCCCTTTGCTACAAGCCTAGCTTTGTATGTTTGCACGTTGCCATCCATGTCGGTCTTCTTCTTGAAGATCCATCTGCATCCAATAGGTTTTACACCTTCTGGTGCATCAACCAGTGTCCAAACTTGGTTGGCATACATGGAATCCATCTCGGACTTCATGGCTTCTTGCCATAAAGCGGAATCAATATCCTGTATTGCTTCCTCATACGTAGACGGTTCATTATCCTCGATAAGATTAATATCCACATGAGGCGAGATCAGGTACCCATACCTCTCAGGTATTGTCCTGACTCTCTCCGACCTACGCGGTCCTTGTGTATATGAAGATTGTGGTACAGACTCATCCTGGATGGTCTGTTCATGTTCCGTCATTGATTCATTGCCAGGAACAGTATCACTATGATTTTCATCAAGTTCTACTTTCCTCCCACTTACCACTGCATCTAGGAATTCTTTTTCAAGGAAAAATGCATGTAGAGCAACAAATACTTTGTTCTCTTGTGGGTGATAGAAGTAATATCCTTTGGTTTCCTTAGGATATCCCACGAAAAGGCATTTATCTGATTTGGGTTCTAGTTTGGTACCTTCCAAACGTTTAACATATGCCCAGCATCCCCAAATCTTCAGGAAAGAGAAACCTGGTTTCTCCCTGTCCATATCTCATATGGAGTCTGTTCAACAGACTTTGACGGAACCTTATTCAAAATAAGTACTGCACTGTTTAAAGCGTATCCCCAGAAGGATATAGGTAGCTCAGTGCGACTCATCATGGACCTTACCATGTCTAACAAGGTACGGTTTCTCCGTTCAGAGACACCGTTTAATTGCGGTGTTCCAGGAGGAGTCCACTGTGAAAGAATACCATTTCTTTCAAGTAATCTTGAAACTCATAACTTAAGTATTCGCCACCACGGTCCGACCGCAATGTTTTAATACTCTTGCCTGTTTGTTTTTCTACTTCGTGTCGAAACTCTTTGAATTTCAAAAGTTCCGACTTGTGTCTCATTAGATACACATAACCATAACGAGATGCATCATCCGTAAAGGTTACGAAGTAATGATATCCACCTCTAGCCTGGCTAGACATGGGCCCACATACGTCGCTATGAACGAGGGCTAACAGTTCTGTGGCACGTTCACCTTTACCATTAAAGGTGATTTAGGCATTTTGCCTAAAAGACAAGATTCGCAGACATCATATGAATTAAGATCAAATCCATCCAAGTATCCACTCTTGGAAAGTGTGGATATGCGAGTCTTGTTAATGTGTCCTAGACGACAATGCCACATGTAAGCTTCATCTTTTAGATTACTCTTTTGAGCCTTTTGTTTGTTATTTTATGTTTAGGAGATTCATTTATATTCAAAATATAAAGGCCATTATTTGCAACAGCAGTGCAAATTTCTGCATCATTTTTATATAAATAACACCCAGTGTTTCTAAATACAAAAGTGTACCCATGCTGGGTTAACAAAGATACAGATATATATTCCTAGTCAAACTAGGTATATAATAACAGTTCAAAAGTTTAAGCATATGCCCCGAGGGCAATTCCAAAACAAAAGTCCCTACAGCCAAAACAGCAACTGGAGTTCCGTTTCCGACTCGTAGGTCAATCTCCCCTGAAGCCAGCATCCTGCTATCCTGCAGATCCTGCAAATCAGTACAAATATGAGCAGCACAACCAGAATCAAAAATCCAATTTTTAAAACTAGAAGTAGTCATATTTATCTCAATAACAAACATACCAGAGGCTAGTGCCTTGCCTGCCTTGATATCCTCCTTGTGTCCCTTCCCCATTCGGCAGTCACGTTTCCAGTGACCCTTCTTGCCGCAGTTGAGGCAGACATCTTGAGACTTGTCCCTTGGCTTCCCAGAAGCTTTTGTCAACTTGCCTTTTGTTGGAAATTCAAATCCATGTCCCAAGATCAAAAGAGCAAAAAAATATATAAATGAATGAACAATATTGAAGTATGGCGGAATCATACTCACAAAGATCGGAATGCGGATGCATTGATGAAATGAAAAATTTCTCCTTTGTGCAGTGAGGGTTTCGGCCAAGGTGAGTTGGGAAGCCCCAAGCTTTCTTTGATCCTTCCAAGCTCAAGAATTAGTTTCCCATAACACCTTTGTATGATCCCTTGAAGGTGCTAGCCTTGAATGTGATTTAATGTTCCAAACAATCACAAAATCTTCAAGGTTTTGCAACAAAAACCTGAAAATGGAGAGCTGTGAAACTGTGACAGTTTCGGTCAAGAGGAGAAGAGAAAAAGTGATGATTTTTGCTTTCAAAAATCAATTTATATTTATGCCATAATATTTATTAAATTAATAATAAACTCATGACACAAATCATGCAATGGCTTAGAGTGTCAAACACTCAAACTCCATGCAAAACCATTGAGTGTATTGTACACTATCACCATGCAATGTATTAACAATTAAATAATGCATAAAATGACATGTGTCATGTGGGCCCCACACAACCCAAATGAAAGTGGGCCCACGCGTACTCACGCGTTCAGGTTCGATATTTCCGAAATACCGAACTTTCGTCGCGACGTTAATTAAATCGAATTTAAATAAATAATTGCGCCTAGCGAAATTATTATTTACGTCGCTAACGAATTAATTCTAAATTAACTCGTTTGCCCGAATTAAAATCTAATTTTAATTTCGCGTCGAAATCGAATTTCGATTATTATATCGAATATAATAATTTTACGATTAATTCCAAATTAATCGTTTCTCTCTATGTATAGTACTTTATCCAAGATAAAGTCTCTCCGTAATTAATCCAAGATTAATCGAGTTTGAATCATACGTCATTGGTGATCTTCGGGAAGCGACCCAAGAGATCTCTGGATATGTTGGCAGTAAATACGGCCGTCAGATTATCCGAACACGTACGTACCAAGTACTACGTTTTTACCGATTTACAAGACAAGGTTAGCCTCTAGCAAAACGCCATGCCTACCCAATTCTCCAGAAATATTCTTATTGGAATATAAGATCTATAACAGGCGTAGTATACCGTAGTATAGTGTATAGCAGTCCAGTATCGGATGATCACATGTAAGGCCTGGGGCTGGAGATGTGTCTGCCCCGTACGATACATATATCGGACATCAAGCAACTAGTCTCTTTGAATCGGATAATCCTGACCTTGTCATATTATCCCGATGGTTGCAACCATTATAGAGTACTAGTTCTGTATCCTGCGCGATCATCATCTCCATATGTCTGAAGTGATACTTCCGTCTTGACATCACATCCAATACACTACGATTCCCGAATAAACCTAGAAGAGGTGTACACAGAACCTGTTAAAGCCCTGGACGACCAAAACTAAAGTCTACCGATTGTCGCAAGTACTAGCGATGCAAGTCTCAGGTTAAGACCATATGCACCTACCCTGAAGCGGACTCCCATAGACACGCAGACATACTACCAAAGGGATTCCGCGGGGTCTATCCAGAGCGAAGCTGTTTTCCGTACCATCGGTAAAACAAACCTCCTACCGCACTTGCATAAGTATCCAATACTCAAATATATGAGAACTATGCTGTTGTGCCCTCACAACACGCACAAGTGCAGTACTAGTCTATTCCGCATTATCGATGTCCAATCTCGATAATACTACGACTAGGGATTTTAATGATTAAACCTTTATGGATTGATACTGTCTCATATCATCTCAATCCGGAATTAATCATAGGGACTTTTACCATTTATATATCAAAGTAAATAAATTACAAAACGGTAAAAGGCAATTTCATTACTACATAGTTAATTTTGTACAATAATACAATATCATTTACAAAATAGTGACGCTATGGGTCATTACTGTCTAACACCTTTACCCTTTTTCTTATGTTTCTTCTTCCTCACCCCTCCAGTAGCTTTGGGCCCAGCCCTTGGCCTTTGAGAGGTCGATGTAAAATGTGCCTCGCGCTTGCCCCCTTTTTGCAGTTCTTTTTCAGACTCCTTCAAAATGGATAATAACTCTCCAAGAGTGTCATCTGTATCCATCAACTTGTAGTTGATTATGATTTGTTTCCAAGTATCAGGAAGTGACTGTAAGATCATATCTATAGTCAGCTCAGCCTCCAAGATTATTCCCATATTGGCCAACTCATCAATATCGGCGATCATTTGAGCCCCGTGGGCCTCAACTGATGCGCCTTCAGTCATTCGGGCGCGGAAGAGTTTCTTCACCAACTCATATCTCTCCATCCGCTTATTGGAACGGTGGAGATCTCGCAGTCTAGCCATCATATTATAAGGATCCAAGTCCCTATTTTGGCGACGAAAGTGCTGAGTCATCGAAGCTAACATAATAGCCTGAGCTGTGTCACAATCACTGCTGTGAGTTTTCCATAACTCCAGCTCAAGTGGGTCAGTGGGCTTAGGCGGGAGAGGTGTTTGTATAGTGTACAACATCCTCTCAGCCCCAAGGACTATCCTTAGGTTCATTCCCAATCAGCGAAGTTTGTGCCCTTAAAGACATTGTCACCCATGATGATGTCTCGGACACTTACTTGCTTGCCATCTCAACTACGATAGTCCAACTGTCTAGTTAACGATAAAATGGGTACAGTCAAACTGTTACAAAAAAATAACAATGAATTAGTCCAACTAATTTTAATTAATTAAACGAAATAATTTTTTTTTTTTGAAAGACACGTAAGGCTAAGTATCTGAATGAAATTGCAAATTCAATACTAGCCTCCCACTATTTTTATCAAGTCTCTAACCCTCTGTTGAGAACTCGGGAAATCCTATTTCCTAGTGGGCTAGGATCCCGTTAAATAACACACAACCTTGACTTTGGCCAACAAGCTGTATGCTATTCAACTAGGTAGATCTCACAGATCAATTGGATCCAATCCAATTCCTAGATCCGGTCAGGTGGACATCCAAGTCCTAAACATATTGCATATGCCAATGTATCTAATACATTTTCTAACCATATCCTCCGAATCATCTAGGCCTTGGCTTTGGCACAACAAACCTAATGATTCCAGTTAAGCGGGACCCATTGACAAGGATAGTTTCGTAATCAATGTCGTTGGACAAGAAGTGATCTTGACTTTGGCCAACAAATCACAACTTGGACAAGACACCGATGTGGAACAAAACTCTCATGATTCAAGTACATCCTAATTGACAAGGTCTTGACTTTGGCCAACAAACCAATGCCAATTGGATCTTGAACAAGAATCATTCAATGGAAGGATAATCGCTTAATATAGATTGAGGGATTTTTGCGTAATTGGCAACCAATTTATTATCTTTGTTAGGTCTCATCAACATACACCCTTAAGCATGCTTCTAAAACATCATAAAGCGCGTAAAGTAAATTAATAGTGATATACGGATGGATATATAAAACAACTTGTTCCTAGAACAAATCACTCCATTTCCACTCCCCGCTAGTAATATTCTACTTCTACCCAATTACATAATACAATAAGAGAAACCTCATATACATTGAGGGGAATTAGGTGAGAAGAGAATACAAAGAGATAAAAGAGATAAGGCTGGACACGCAGGTCCAATTTATAAATTCTAAATTACAATAATTTCTAAAATAAAATTACCCTTTCCCTTCTAATATCCATCCGCTATACACTATTCATTCATCACATACATGTATATTCATTCAAGACATGCTATACAACCAATCAAATCCAATTAATTAGTCTTTGTTAAAGTGATCATCCAATGTTCAATCAACGGTTTGATTTTGCGCGAGTCCAACTCGTTTGAGAATAAGTACATAAGGTACGAATTCAAGAATTATATCGAACTACCCGTTAAATCCAATTTAAGTCGCATTCAATATAAATTCAATATATTTAATTCCAAATTAAATGTTTACACTTTAATGTGCTTTAAAGATTAGATTCTAAATCTTATCAAATTGGGTCTCCAAGCCCAACAAACATCCAATGTGTGTTTAATTAAAGTCCGATGGGCTTTCAATTGATTTATCAAGGCTTGGGCTTTGGTCAATGTGGGTCAAACCCAATTACCAAGCCCAAATAAGGAATCACCCTTAAGTGTCATAAAATCAATTTCAAGCCCATAAGGCCCAATTAAACATAAAAGCCCATTAATTAAATTTTAATATTCCAAATTTTAAAATTCAATTAATTAAAGTGTAATTGCATGATTAATTCATTAAACCAATATTTCAAAAACACCAATTTAATTCATTAATCATCAATTGTTCAAAACACTTGTCTAACATTATTTGAACAAAAATCAAGTCCTTTAACATGTCATGTTGTATTCGGCCAAGAAAGATTTTTTGCGGTTCGATTTGTTTTTCAATCCAATTGAATCACTAATCTATTATCCTTATTGATTTTAAGTCATCTAATGAACTTGAAAGCAAAAATTCAATAAAGTAAAAAGACCTCCATTTTCGGTCAAGCATCAATTTTAGGGAAAAAAATCATCCAATGCATTTTTCTCAAAATTGATCATGTATTACATCAAATATCATACATTTAATCATGCTTAAGTTATCTAATAAACTTGTGCATGAAGAATTCCAAATCAATAAATGACCTACACATTCGGCCAAGGCATCAATTTTGGGGAAAAAATATCCAATACAATTTTCTCAAAATTGATCATGTAATACATCATATTACAAACATTTAAGCACACTCAAATCATCCAATGAACTTGTGCATGTAAAAATTCAACTTAATGGAAGTACCTCACATTCGGCTAAAGCAACATTTTGGGGAAAAATCTTCCAATGCATTTTTCTCAAAATTGATCATGTATTATATCATATATATACATGTAATCATGCTTAAGTCATCAAATAAGCTTGTGCATGAAAAATTTCAAACCAATGGAAGCACCTCCACATTCGGCCAAGACACATTTTGGGGGAAAAATCATCCAATGCATTTTTCTTAAAATTGATCATGTAATATATCAAATAACATGCATATAAGCATACTTTAGCATCCAATTTCACAAGAACATGCTTCAATCAATTTTCCCCAAATTAACCCTAATGTATTTCATGCTTAAACATGGCTCAATGATACCATTGTTGGTTTCTATAATTAGTCCCAAAGAAAGATTAAGCCATAGAAATACAAGTAACATACATGCAAAGCTTGAAGGATGGCAGAATCATACTTACTAAGCTTTGTGACGAAATGGTGAAGACAATCCTTGAGTCTTCAAGGTGGAAGTTTCGGCCAAGGAAGAAGATGGAGAGAAGCTGTGAATCTTCAAGTGTTCCAAGCTCCAAGGTTGTTTCCCTATCACCTCTTTTGATCCTTGCTTGTGCTAGCAAAAATGGAGAAAACAATTTTCTGCCATGGATGAAGCTCACGGCTTGCGTGAAGAAGAAGAAGAAAGAGAGGGGAGTGAGAGTTTTTAATTTTTGTTCTCAAAAGGTCTAAAAACCGTGAGAGACAAAATGAAAAGCAAAAAAAAATAATGATATCAAATACCAAAATCAATTTTTTAATCAAAAACCCTTCAAAAACCGTGAAAGTTTTCCCTCCAAAATGAAACCCATCATTTGCCATCATTACCACACTTTGAGAATAGAGATAATGTATCATCCCTTAAAGGTGACTAGATACATCCATCATCTATTCGTATTAAGTAATGAGATACCGCGATGCGATTTGCGGATACCACTCGATTCAAAATACGAATGTGTCCGCAAACACTTTCGGGCTCGGTTTCGCTAATTCCGAATTAACGAATTTCTGTCGCGACGTGAATTAAATAATTACGCCTTGCGGAATTACTATTCAGTTCGCTAATGAATTAATTCTAAATTAATTCATTTGCCCGAATTAAAATCCGATTTTAATTCCGCGTCGAAATCTAATTTCGTTTAATAATATATCGAATATATTATTTTACCGATTAATTCCAAATTAATCGATCTCTCTCTCTCTCCTAATAAGGCATTTTATCCAAGATAAAGTTTCTCCGTAATAATCCAAGATTAATAAAGTTCGAATCAAACATCATAGGTGAATCTTCAGGAAGCGACCCAAGAGATCTCCGGATATGTTGGCAGTAAATACGGTCGTTGGATAATCCAAACACGTACGCACCTCGTACTACATTTTTACCGATTTACAAGACAAGGTTGGCTTCTAGCAAAGCGCCATGCCTACCCAATTTCCAGAAATATTCTTACTGGAATATTATATCTATATCAAGCGTAGTATACCGTAGTATCACGTACATCGATCCAGTATCGAACGATCACATGTTAGGCCTGGGGCTGGAAGTGTGTCTGCCCCGTACGAAACATATATCGGACATCAAACAACTAGTCTCTTTAAATCGGACAATCCTGACCTGGTCATATTGTCCCGACGGTTGCAACCTTTTATAGAGTACTAGTTCTGTGTCCTGCGCGATCATCAACTCCATATGTCTGAAGTGATACTTCCATCTTGACATCACACCCAGTACACTACGATTCCTGATAAACCCAGAAGTGGTGAACACAGAACCGGTTAAAGTCCCCAACCACCAAAACCAAAGTTTACCGATTGTCGCAAGTAAGTACTAGCGATGCAAGTCTCAGGTTAAGACCATATACACCTACCCTGATGCGGCCTCCCATAGACACACAGACATACTACCAATGGGATTCCGCGGGGTCTATCCAGAGCGAAGCTGTTTTCCGTACCATCGGTAAAACACAACCTCCTATCGCACCTGTATAAGTATCCTATACTTAAATATATGAGAACTATGTCGTTGTGCCCTCACAACATGCACAAATGCAATACTAGTCTATTCCGCATTATCGATGTCTGATCTCGATAATACTCCGACTAGGGATATTTAATGATTAAACCTTTGTATTGATACTGTCTCATATCATCTCAATACGGAACTAATCATATGGACTTTTGCCATTTATATGTCAAAGTAAATAAATTACAAAACGGCAAAAGGCAATTCTATTATTACATAGTTAATTTTGTACAATAATACAATATCATTTACAAAACAGTGACGCTATGGGTCATAATGTCTAACATGTTGTCATGTTGAACTTGCATATTGTGGCCCTTGAGTAGATAAATAGCATGAATTATGAGATGTTGTATGTTGTTGTGGTTTTGGAAAATAAAATGAGAGAATGTTCAACTCTCGCGTATTATCGGATGGAAACCCGGACATAAAATTTCATAGCCGATTCCGAATGGACCGTAGCGTAGTATGATCTGTACTCTGGATAAAAACTCCACGTACCGTGCTTGAGTAAACGGCACCATCTTTATGTTGTGTTGCTTTGGTTTATTTATTTTTCGTCACTTAAATTATGCTTGTTGCTTATTTATGCATGATTCAATCGAGCGCATGGGCTTAGTAAGTGGAATAAAAGATCCCCTATGGGGATGGGTTAAACCCATTTTGCCACGATGCTTTGCCGTGCCGGTTGATGTGTGTTCGGTTGAATGCAAGATACGTTCAATCGGACACACTAAGTTTGATATTATTGCTTTTAATTCTTTGTATGCATGATTCAATCGAGCGCATGGGCTTACTAAGTGGAATAAAAGATCCCCTATGGGGAGGGGTCAAAGCCCTTTACCATGATGCTTTGCCGTGCCGGTTGATGTGTGTTCGGTTGAATGCAAGATACGTTTAATCGGACATACTGAGCTTGACATTGTTGTCTTTAGTCTTTGTGTTGCATGCATCAGGTCTGGTTCCATTCGAACGCGTTCTCGAACGCTATACGAATGCGAACCTTTTGTTTACCGTTCGAACGCGTTCTCGAACGCTACGCGAATGCACACGTACTTTCTTAGTCTCATCATGCATCAGGTCTGGTTCCGTTCGAACGCGTTCTCGAACGATATACGAACGCGAACCTTCTGTTTACCGTTCGAACGCGTTCTCGAACGCTACGCGAACGCACACGCACTGTCTTAGTCTTATCATGCATCGGGTCTGGTTCCGTTCGAACGCGTTTCGAACGTATCCGAACGCGAACCTTCTCTTTACCGTTCAAACGCGTTTTCACAAATGCTACGGGCGATACCGCACCCACTGAACTGAGTCTTTTTCATCAGATTCCATACATAGTTTTTTCCTAGTAGCTATCCCCACATGTTGGAATACAATGTGTTTAATGTATTACGATTCATATACCTATGTCATGATAACATTTGAAATTTATTTCTTGTGGTATATCGGATGGAAACCCAGACATAAATTCCGTAGCCGATTCCGAATGGACGGTAGTACGGTCTGTACTTGGGATATAATTCCACGTACCACTTGAGAAGGTGCTCACATGTGTGCTTGTGTGGTTAGTATGTGTGCTTGTGTTTTCTTGAATATAATATGCCAGTGAAGTTGTATGTTTGTCGCTCCTTTGATGTACTTTCAAGCATGCAATCTTAAGTGTGAAATATATGTAAACTTAGGTGTAAGTTTTATTTTATACATGTGAATTTAGAAGCATGATACTCTTGGAAAAAAGTGATACTTAAGCCTGATTAAATTATTACATAAATCCTTTCATTACAAGTGGCATGAGTAAGGGACCATTCCGAACCCAACGGTTTGAGGTCTTCCTTGCGAGGGGTGAGTGCGCCTTATAATCTCATTTTCCCGGTTCACACCGGGTGGCGACTCCATTATTCTCTGGTTTAGTCCCCCGTGGCTACTCCGTACTCCCGACCGGGCCGGGAACCCGGGACAGCATGCGTCGTCCAATTTCTGTGTCCCACACCGATATTATCAGATCAAATAAGATCGGATCTGACCCGATCTGATCCGATGCCCAGTCCTACCTTATGGTATAATATAGTCGAATTTCAAATTTACGATCTCTAAATATCACTAGGAACTCGCTTCTGAAGTTATACCCGGAACTCGCTTCCGAAGTTATACCACGGTCATAGATTTACTAGATAGCAAACACGTGTAGGAAACCTATGCCCTGTACACAAGACTGAAATATTCTATCTTGATACGCACTGGATATCATGAGCATCAGTCCACACCCAACTGTAGGCACTGCATTTTTGCATATAAGTCTCGATGATGAGCCTCGTACGGAGGCAATACCTTTTAAGTCGCGGGAAACGAACGTCGGAAGGGAAAATTCAATGATCAATCCCCTGTTGGATTTAGTTCGCTCGCTTAGCCTCGGGTTTGCTCGTTAGACCTCATTTTTAAAATTTATCCCCGGCCCAAGCCTTAAACCTAGACTCCCTCTCCCATGCACGCACCACTCACAACAAATTAATTGAATAACCCTACCCACATGCCTCACGTCACTACACAAATTCAACCAAACAATAAATAAACTACCCATACAAATTCAACAAATAACAAAACACAAAGATGAACCTCACGTGAAAACATAAACACAACAAAACAAATCAATTAAATAACCCACACAAACAAATCAACAAAGAAATAAATAAGACACAAACAAACAAATATAAGACAAATCACAAGCAAACAATTCCATTAAATAAACCTAACCACCCCACGTAACCCACCAACAAACACAAATCAAATTCAATAAATAAACAAATCACAAATGTCAAACAATACAAACTAGCCATAAAGCCCTCCACATGAACACACAAGCAATTCAACAAAAATTCAACAACAACAAATAAACAATTCACAAAAGCAAAACCCTAAAGTCTCTCAGCATTAAATAAATTGCTCCCTTAATAAATTATCTAACCCCTCACCAAATAACAAACCATTAATTAATAAGCACTATCCCCCTCCATTATAAAAGAAACGAAAACCTCACGTCCCCTGGCAAACGGATGCACACGTAAACGACCCTCTCTCTCGTTTCTCTTTGGAACAACGAAGTAAACCCTAGACCAGCCACGTCTATCCCCTCTCAACACCATGAACCAGTAAAAGCCCTAAGACACTCGGAAAACACTAGGCACGTCACTAAGCACCTTTAAAACTCACTCGGCAGACACTCTCCACACACAGCACGTAAAGCCTCTCCAAACTGCCAGCAACTCACATAAACCCTAAGCATAAACACCGACCAAATTGACTGCCCCTTTCACGCACTGCCCCTCAACTCATGCCTCACTCACTGACCTCCCTCAGCTCCCTCACCAAACGAAGACAAACAGCCTTTAACCCAGCGAACACCTTCACGGCACAAACAATCACACAGCTCTCATCAAACCACTCAACCCTCATTCTTCACACCCACAACAGCCCCATTGTTACCTCACAATCACGTCCCTTGTCTCCATCTTCAACAGCCCATGCACACGTGACCAGCTCAGCCCTTCAACGTGACCAGTTCATATTACTGCCTCTTTCACGCCACATATACTACCCACAAGCAGCCATAGTCACGCCAAAATAAACACCCACATGCCTCAACAACACGTCCTCAAGCCCCTCACAAACAGCCTCCAACTCACGTCCATAACTTTCACTTCAAACAGCCCCACACGCCCTCAAACATACGCTGCAGCTCACGTCCATAACCTTCACTTCAAACAGCCCCACACGCCCTCAAACATACACCGCAGCTCAGCCCAAAGCCCTCACAAACAGCGCTCAAAACACCATTACCAGCCATTATCCTTCACACATCCACTACCCTCACAAAATCACTGCCTCACGCATATTACTCCTTCATTCAACAGCTCACTGCCCTCCATTCAAACCTTCAAACTGCCCTTGCATGCAGCCCATGCACACATAAAAACAGCCTCCACAAACTATCCATATTTCACGCACCAAACACCCACAGCAAGACAGCCCCTAACCGAACAAAACAGTCCAGGAAAAGTCTCCAAATTGTACCCTCAAATAGCCCAAAACAGTGACCCAAAACACACCTCAAATAGCCCCAAAAATCGTCCCAAAATCGGCCCCAAAAATAGATTGAAAAATGCAGTGCAGTGAAAACAGAGAAAATAGCGAGCGAAAACAGTGAGTGAATCAGATAAAACTCGAGCGGAAATCGCGAGTGAAGACAGATAAAACAGCAAAAATAGGGAACCCGAGAAAACAGCGGGAACAGCAAACCAGTGAAAATGAAACAGTAGAAGAAACAGCAGACCGTAAGAACAGTAGAAATGATAACCCTTCCGACACCGTGAAACGCACTCGGAGAGAGAGAAGCGACTTAAAAGGTAAGACCTGAGGGCACCCTTTTTTTTTATTATCCTTTATTTTTGGTTATTTTATTACTTTATTTCGCATGAGTATTGTGGATTGGTGTATGATGTGATTTCGGGTGAACGGAATATGTGTTCTCTCTTGCGGTATATCGGATGGAAACCCGGACAAAAATTCTGTAGCCGAATCCGAATGGACGGTATTACAGTTTGCACTCGGGATACAATGTCACGTACCACTTGAGAGATTCATAAATTTCATTTCATCCAACCTTGTATTCAAGCATGATTAGGCCGTTAGAAGATTATTTGTTTTTTTTAGTCTAGTACATTATTTCTTTATGCATAACTTAGTTATTTGCCTTCGCAATAGGAGTTCAATTTACGTTTATGTTTAGGATGTTATTTATTCTTTGTGTTTGATAATTCAACATGCTTATTGTGTGATATTGTATATTTGCCGTTATGAGAATTTACTTTTAAAGCTTGCAAACTTAGATTTAGGCCTTCTAGAAATTTAGATTACTCTTGAGAATATATGTTGCGTAGACTTGGTTATATTATTGCACAAATCCGTTCATTACAAATGACATAAGTAATGGACCATTCTGAACCCAACGGTTTGAGGTCTTCCCTTGCGGGGGTGAGTGCGGCCTTAAATAATTTCCCAATTCACACTGGGTGGCGACTCCATGTTATTTATCCGGTTTAGTTCCCCCTGTGGGCTATTACGTACTCCCGACCGGGACCGGAGCCTGGAACAGCGTCGTCGATTTCTGTATTCTACAGTCTCGCGACTCCACTGGGGATAGAGAATCAGCCCCGAAATAATGTCTTGTAATGTTTGTGATTTGTGCTTTAATTAACCATGTCTATAGTGGGTTGAAGGGGTTTAATCAAAGGCATTATTGAGGCTAGGTGATAGTTTGGTGTCTTCCTTCACTCACTACCTTTCTATAAGGAAAAGCTGTGAAGGCACCTGGATAATCATTACCCGTAGCTCATTGTGACAGACTAATTTGGAGGACTTGTTGTTTATTCCTGTCACCAAGACGATAAGAGCCTAAGAGGCTTGCGTATTTAAGAGAGTTCGCACCACCCTCCCTCTGGGCTAATCACAAGAATCCATTGACAGTAGAAGTCACACACCGTAACTCGTTGGCACGTACCTTAGCATATAAAAAAGGTGCGCTCACTCGGTCGCTCGAACCCTTGAGTGGGGAGACCTAGTTGTGGGCAATCCTTCGCCAGTGGGAGCCTTTGTCTACACTCCTATAAACCCCCATGTGAACCATAGTCATATATCCTATAGAAGTTACCCCCTTATGCTTTTGAACAACCACTTGCATCTCATGCATTACACGCATCATGTTAACTCTGTGTCTTAAAAAGCCATCATAGATATCCGTTGGGTTAGGAAAAAAAAGACTTGTATAAGAAGAGTTTAGCAAACCTGGATGTCGGGGAAAAAGAAACCGAGAAACACGAAAACCTTATGGCAAGAATAAAAAGACCATTGGGGGGCCTTAAAAAAAACATTGTTTGTTTTTAGTCCTTGATAGTTAGGCATAAGTCCGATGATGAAATTATTTGCTTTAAGGTGAAACCTTAGAAACGATAAATTCTTGATGTGCTTTTATCTGATACTTTGAGTAATTAGTAATTGATCTATGTTAGACTCGTAAGCAATTGATTATGGCTCTTAGCAGTGAAAACCTGAGTAGTTAGCAAAGTGACTAGTTGAAGAAATTGTAGGTCGGTGAATGACCGTTCGCCTAAATGTCTATCCTGATTTGCTTGTGTTATGATGTGTGGTATGGTTGAGAATAAAAGAAAAAGTCTCTAAGAAAAGAATTAAACCACCTATAACCGATAAGCGTGAAGCTACCCATGGGCGAGTATTAGGACCACCATGAGGAGAAATGTTACCTTAAAGGGTAGGTGTGTTGAAAAAAAAAAAGAAAAAAAAAAGTTCAAGATGAAAAGAAAAAAAAGAAAGAGACAAAAGAGAAAGAAAACCATACCACATTGAGCACAGAAAAGCAACTGCAGGCATAATTGAGAAATCTAGGTTTGTTTGACCCATCGATCCCAATTTTTTGACGAAACCATTGAATTGGCTTACATGGGGATGAATCTGCAAATGAACCTTTGCACACACACTTTGAGTCTGGCTTAGATCATTTATTCAAAAACTTGGATTTAAGTTGCGTTGAAAGTTTTGAAGGTTCTCTGGTTTCAATACTGGGCATTCTTTAAGGGCAATAATATGTGTAACTATTGGGATCGTAGCATGTAATATAATATGATGATATGGAATGTCACACCACATGGTCCACATTGACCTAATGCAAGCAGCGGAGAGCAGAAAGCTAAATCACGACTGGGGGCGACCAATCTACCACCCCACAAATAAGGGACACAACGAGAACTAAAGCAAATGAGACTAAAGAAGACTGACCAATCACCAGAAAAGAACTGGCAAAAGGAAGCAGAAAACAGACCCAGGAGGCGACTAAAGATTTTTGTAGGCGAGAGGCACCGAGGAGCACAATGAAGACCTAACCCGACGGAATAGGAAATTCATTCATGCATACACGTAACGCAGTTGCATCCTTTTTGTGTCTTTTTTTTGTTCGCATGTTTTAAAGAAAAGAAAAAAGCGGCAAAAATAAACCCAAGGGAACAAAGCCCACTCTCAGCACATATCGGGAACAAAGCCCAGAGAACAGAGCCCACAATCAACAGTTTGAGAACAAAGCCCACATTCAACAATTCGGGAACAAAGCCCAGGAATAAAGCCCACATTCAGTACAGTTCGGGAACAAAGCCCACATTCAGTACAGTTTGGGAACAAAGCCTACTCTCAGTACAGATCGGGAACAAAGCCCACATTCAGCAAATTAGGGAATAAAGCCCACAGTCAGCTCTATTCGGGAACAAAGCCCACAGTCAACACAGTTTGGTAATAAAGCCCATTCTCTGCACATATCGGGAACAAAGCCCAGGGAACAGAGCCCACAATCAACGGTTTGGGAATAAAGCCCACATTCAGTACAGTTCGGGAATAAAGCCCACATTCAGTACAGTTCGGGAATAAAGCCCACCTTCAGTACAGCTCGGGAACAAAGCCCACAGTCAACACAGTTTAGGAACAAAGCCCACTCTCAGCACAGATCGGGAACAAAGCCCACAGTCAACACAGTTAGGAATAAAGCCCACATTCAGTACAGCTCGGGAACAAAGCCCACAGTCAACACATTTTGGGAACAAAGCTCACTCTCTACAACATTTCGGGAACAAAGCCCACAGGTGGTTCGGGAACAAAGCCCATGGGTCAAAAGCACCTCGCCATCACATTCAGCACAACGGGAATCCCAGGGAACAAAGCCCACTTTCTACACAGTTCGGGAATAAAGCCCATGGAACAAAGCCCACTTTCTACACAATTAGGGAACAAAGCCCACAGTCAACACAGTCAGGGAACAAGACCCTTGTAGGCATTGCATTTTTGCAAGTGAAACCCGATGATGAGTATCAGTTGGAGGCACTACCTTTTTTAGTTAAGGATATTGCGGGAAACGGTCGTCGGAAAGGAATCGGTATTTCGTTAGATCCTTGTTCACTTATTTGGCGTCAAGCTCACTTGTTGGACCTCCGTTTAGATCACCTTTGGCCCAGAAAAAAACCAAAAACCTTTTAATCTAGCCCACACACGCCTAACCCACTCACCAAGCCAAACCATGCCCAGACCACATCTAGCCCACACGCCCACCATGACTAGGCCCACATGCCATCACCCTAAATTCACCCAAATTAAATAAAATATTAATTAAATATTAATTAGATAATGTAATTGAATTAAATAAAATTATTAAACCATTTACCAATTAAATAAAACATAAAATATAATCCTACCTAATTTATATAAATCAAATATATTAACTTCCTAACTAAACAAAATCATATACTAAATTAAAGAAATATCATGCCTAATTAAATCACTCATAACCAATTTAAATATATTGACTTCCTAATCTAAACCAATCTTGTCTCCATCAAATCCATTGGTTTCCTTTGTTCACACACAAACCAGAACCCTCATTCACGTTAAGACCTAAGCCTCTTCACGCTAATCACACCTTCACCCACTTAGCTTCAGCGCACGCACAAAGCCCTCCTTCACGCCCACTGCCTCACGCACAAACTGACATCAAATAACCCTCAAAAATTAACACCTAAACACCTAGCCACAAAGACGCCACCTGCACGAGAAAACCCCTCCATTTTGCCCACATACTGCCGTACCTAACTCCCTACAAATCACTTCAGATTGCCGTGAAAAGAGACCCCAAGCAGCCCAATTTCACGCACCACAACCAGCACCAAATCTGCCCACAAAATAATACACCATTGTCGATCAAATACAAAGCCACCTAGACCATTCACGCATGTATTATGAAGTTTCATATAGTTATCTTTACCTTTGTACGCATCGTAATGAAAAGCACATTTATCCCATTGGTTGCATCACTTACCTTAGTCTTGGCTTAACATATTACAATTCATATATCCATGTCATGATGGCATTTGAGTATTATTTCTTGTGGTATATCGGATGGAACCCGGACATAAATTCGTAGCGATTCGAATGGACGGTAGTGCGGTCTGTACTTGGGATATAATTCCACGTACCACTTGGAAAAGTGCTCACATGTGTTTGTGTCCATATTAGTTATCTTCTTTTGCACCACGTCATAGCATGCTTACTTTAATGCCTAATTGCATCCTTAAGTGTCTTTTTGCATTATGTACTTAGTTGACTCTTTCATTTACACATGGACATGTAATGACCATTTGTTTATGCTTCCGTACATATAAGTATGATATGTCTACAAAATCACATGGTCGCCATTATTTGATTCGCTTTTATGTGTATTGCGTGGTTAGTGTGTGCTTGTGTTTCCATGAATACCAATATGCCAATGAAGTTGTGTGTTCGTTGCTACTTTGATTTACTTTCAAGCATGCAATCTTAAATGTAAGATATATGCAAATTTAAGTGTAAGTTTTATTTTTGCTCATATAAACTTAGAAGCATGATACTCTTTGAAATAAGTGTTACTTAAGCTTGATTAAATTATTACACAAATCCTTTCATTACAAGTGACATAAGTAAGGGACCATTCCGAACCCAACGGTTTGAGGTCTTTCCTTGCGATGGGTGAGTGCGGCATTAAATCTCATTTTCCTGGTTCACACCTGGTGGCGACTCCATTATTCTCCGGTTTAGTCCCCCGTGGCTACTCCGTACTCCCGACTAGGCCGCGAGCCTAGAACAGTATGCGTCGCCCAGATCCTTGTTCTCCACAGTCTGGCGACTCCACTGGGGATAGAGAATCGGCCCCGAATATTGTCTTGTAATGTTTGGATTTATGTTCTAATTGACCGTGTCTATAGTGGATAAAATGGGGGTTTAATCAAAGGCATTTTGAGGCTAGGTAATGGTTTGGTGTCTTCCTTCATTCACTACCTTTCTAGAAGGAAAAGCTGTGAAGGCACTTATATAGCCATCTACCTGTAGCCTATTGTGATGGACTAATTTGGAGGACTCGTTGTTTATTCCTGTCACCAAGCGATAAGAGCCTAAGAGGCTAGGTACTTAAGAGAGCCTCGTTCCACCCTCCCTCTGGGGAATCTACAACGGGAAATCCATTTGACAGTCAGTCACACACCATAGCTCATTGGTACGTACCTTAGTGTATAAAAAAGGGTGCGATCACTTGGTCACTCGAACCCTTGATTGGGGAGACCTAGTTGTGGGCCATCCTTCGCCGGTGAGAGCCTTTGTCTACACTCTTGCGAACCCACCCATAGACTGGGGTTGTATGGTTAAAGTAACAATTATTTCCTTGAGTATGTGCTTGTGGACCATCCTCATTTGGATGCAGTTGGACTATTGTCAGAAATGCGAACTTGCTGGGCCATTTAAACTGGGAAGAGTTCGTACCTTATGACCATTAGGCCCAAAGCTTCTAAAATGTTGATGGGCCATTCTGTAGAAATCATTGTTTTATGTTTGCATTATCTTTCTTTTATGCTTGTGTTTGGGAACATCGTCGTTTGGATCCATTTGGACCATTTGTCATGGGATATAGGCTTGTTGGGCCATTTAAACTGGGACAAGAACGTATTTTATGACGATTGGGCCAAAGGCTTCTAAGTGATTGATGGGCCACTTTGTGCTTGTGTTCGGAACATTACCACTTGGAATTAGTTGGGCTCCATGCCATAAGATGTGAACTCGTTGGGCCATTTAAACTGGGACGAGTTCACTCCTGTGACAGTTAGCCCAAAAGCTTCTAAAATGATAACGGGCCGATTTGTTTGAAAATTTTAGTTGATTTAGTATGTTATATATGTTACATGCATCTCATGCACCTCATACATACATGTATCATGTTAACACCTTCTATGTCTCAAAAAGACATCATAGATACCGTTTGGGTTAGAGAAGGGACAAGGCTCATTAAAAGAACAGTAACAGGCATGAGTGAATCCGGTAACGAGGTATCCCGTATGGATCAGTTAGAGAACGGTCTCGCCAAGATCACTGAACAGTTGCAAACTTTGACTACTGCTGTGGCTGGTATAGCCGGGTCTCGTGCTGGGGGTAGTTCTGGGGATGTAAGGCAAGAGGAACCTCCGAACAGATTGGGGGATGATATCCCCACTTTTGATGATGATATGGCAGAGTATGCAGCAGGCAAAGTATTTGGGTCTCAGGCAGAGTTACAGAAGCTTCGGGATCAGGTTGAGTCAGTTACCCGCAAGATGAGGGGTAAGAATGAGGATTTGCTGGATTATGACACGCTGACTTTCGAGGAACAGTTGCCGGCACAGTTCAAGATGCCTGATATGGCTAAGTTTAGCGGGAATGGGGATCCAAGGGTGCATCTCCGACAGTTTGTATCAGTCATGAGTTCAGTTGGCCTATCTCAGCGCCAAGTGCAGAAGATGTTTGGAATGTCGCTCGAGGGAGCTCCCGTGGGGTGGTACCACAGTTTAGAGAAGAAAGTGAATGAAGATTGGAGGGAGTTGGCTGATGCCTTCCTGAAGCAGTATGTCACTGACCTAGAGATCGATCTGTCACTCCGCGATTTGGAGAATGTTAAGCAAAATTCGGAGGAGAGTTTTAAGGAATATGTGGACCGATGGAGAGGTCAGTTGTTGAAGATGCAGACTAGGCCTTCGGAGAAGGATCAGATTAAAATGATTATCAAGGGCACCAAGCTCTACATTTACAGCAAGTTGAGGAGGATGACCTCCATGATTACAGACTTTCGGCAGTTGAGGGAAACTGTCATGGACATTGAAGATGAAGAGGCGAAAACAGGAAATTTTATGGCTTAACAGGAGGCCTGTTGGAGGGACATTGGGAACAAAGCCTGTTTCTGCGGAAGATTGCTGCCATCCGGAACCGGAGATTTTCCAACTTGGGAAGGCCCCTGTCAAGGTGCTAGAGAAATTGAAGAGGCAAGGGCTCTTAAAACCCTTGGAAGCCAAACCATTACCCAATCCCCACCATCACATTATAACCTAAGCCTTTACTGTCACTTTCACCAACAAAAGGGCCATGACACTGACAACTGCGCCCGACTCCGCCATGAAATCCAAGACCTGATAGACTCCAAGAAAATACCTGACCCAGAAACAGAACAGCCTGACACACACAGAAACCCCTTACCCAACTACCGTGCCGTACCACCACCAACCTATATGATCAATTCTGGCCTCCCAGAAGACCTTGTCCTAAAATCCTTTCACCCTCAAGCCTTTTGCCTGGGAATCTGGGATAGTACTAGTGAAGATGAGACTGAGCAGGGGAAAAACTTTTGGCTTGATTTCTCTAGCAGTGATGAGGAAGAAGTGAGGGGAATGACGCGCAGCGGTCGTTTTTACAATGATATGGCAGAAAAGGGTAAGGAAGTTTTGACAGATGGTAGAGAAGTGGTTGAGACTGCAGAAAATACTGAGGGGGATATAGTGCTGAGGCAATTGAGGAAGACTAGAGCACAAGTGAGTATCTGGGAACTGTTATGTGCATCTCGGGAGCATAGGCAGGCCATGGTTGAGGCCTTGAGCAAGATTGTGGTACCGGAAGACGCCAACCCTGCAATGTTTGTTGGGTCAGTTCAGAAAGAAGCTTTGCAGATATCTTTTTCTGAGGATGAACTCCCGGCGGAGGGGAGAAATCATAATAGGCCTCTATTTATCAGGGCCGAGGTGAGGAGCAAGAGAACTTCATGTGTGATGGTGGATGACGGTTCGTCCATCAATGTGTGCCCACTGAAAATTCTGGCAAGATTGGGTATGAAAGCGAGAGACTTGGACCCCTCCAGCATGACTATTAAGGCTTATGATGACAGTAAAAGGGGAGTTGAGGGTACTTTGTGGCTATGGTCAAGGTAGGCCCGATTGAAGATGAGGTTGAGTTCACAGTACTGGACATCCCGGCTACTTTCGCCTTATTGTTGGGAAGGCCTTGGTTTCACAACTTGGGGGCGTGCCTTCCACTTTACATCAGATGATCAAGTTCCCGTATGAGGGAGAAGTTGTTACTATCCGGGCTGAGGTAGATAATTCGTGGCTGCCTTGGAGATACAACCTTTCACGAGGTTTCAGGTGTCAGCTACTTTTGAGGAGTGGGTGGATCCTAGGGTGGCTAGGATCATGAAAAAATGAAGTTTGAGCCGGGTGAAGGTTCAAAATTACCAGATTTCAGAGGACAGACTACTCGGAAGGGTTTGGGGTACAAATCTGATGAGGAAAAGCCAAGGTCAAGAAAAAGGGCCTGAAACTGATGGAATGTTTTGTGAAAGCTTCAGGATATCAAGGGGAGCCTGAACCTGTGGAAGTTAATGGAATTGTGGTACCTGGGTTTGAGATCTTCCAGGATATGTGGGTAAGAAGCCGATGGTTGAAGAAATTGTGAAGAAAGAAGAAGAGAATTGGGAGGAAGAACTGATGAAGTTGGAGAGCCTGACTCTGGGAGAGGACAAAAAGCCTGAGGAGAACCTGGTTGCAGAGGAAGAAGTGTCTATAGATGATGAAGACATTTACCTTCCTGATTTGTTTGAATGTACTTCCGCATTATCCAATAATAAAGACATTTCTTTTGCTTACTTGCCTGAGTCATTTCCATTTACTCTGCACGAATCAAGCATATTTGATATCAGTTCGCCAGAACTACTACTGCATTTAACTTGGGTACACTTGAGAACCCCAAGGAAATTCTGATTGCAAGTGAAGTTACCTCCGAAGAGAGGGGAAACTAGAAGAAGTGTTGGTCAGATATGCCAAAGTGTTTGCTTGGTCCTATGAGGACATGCCTGGGGTAGAGAGAAACATTGCCCAGCACAATATACCAACTTATCCGAATATGAGGCCAGTAAAACAGAAACTCCGACGGATGAGACCAGAATGGGCTGAGAAAGTCAGAGAGGAAGTTAAGAAACAGATAGATGTGAGGTTCCTGGAAGTAGTAAAGTATCCTGAGTGGTTGGCTAATATAGTGCTGGTGCCAAAGAAAGACGGGAAGGTCAGAATGTGTGTAGACTACAGAGATCTCAACAAGGCTTGTCCGAAAGATGATTTTCCTCTGCCGCATATAGATGTTCTGGTTGATAGTGCGGCTTTATCTGCTATGTATTCATTTGCAGATGGGTTTTCAGGTTACAATCAGGTTCTCATGGCTGAGGAAGACAAACACAAGACTGCATTTTTACTGAGTGGGGTACTTATTGTTACAAGGTAATGCCGTTTGGGCTTAAGAATGCGGGAGCTACTTATCAGCGGATGGCCACTACACTTTTCCACGACTTGATGCACAAAGAGATTGAGGTGTATGGGATGACATGATGGTGAAATCAGAGACAAGAGTTGGGCATATTGAAGCACTGGAAAGGTTCCTTCAGAGAGTTGACAAATACAACCTGCGGCTAAATCCCAAGAAATGTGTGTTTGGGGTGACATCAGGGAAATTGCTTGGTCATACAGTGGGAATGGGCGGAATAGAGGTAGATTCTGAGAAAATCAAAGCAATCACAGAAATGCCTGCACCGAAGACAGAAAAAAAAGTCAGAGCATTCTTGGGAAGATTCAGTACATCAGTCGGTTCATCGCCAAGTTGACATCAGTATGTGAGCCTATCTTCAAACTGTTGAGAAAAGATCAGCCAGTGAGATGGAATGAACAGTGTCAGACAGCCTTCGACAAAATCAGAGAGTACTTGGTAAAGCCTCATGTATTGAAACCTCCGAGACCGGGCAGACCTTTGATATTGTATTTGGCTTAGAATCAGAAGCACTGGGGGCAATGATGGTACAGGCAGAGAGACAGACAGGGGTAGAACATGCAGTCTATTATCTGAGTAAGAAAATGCTCCCGTATGAGGCTCGGTATCAAGAAGTAGAGAAGATCTGTCTTGCCGTGGTATGGGCTTCCAGAAAGTACGGCATTATTTCCAGTCTTACAAGATCCGGTAGTGGCAAAGGAAAATCCTCTGAAATATCTTCATTCGGTGCCTTCACTAGTGGGAAAATTGGGCAGATGGTTGGTATTGCTGACAGAGTTTGACATTGAGTATCTCACCTCCAAAGTGATCAAAGGGCGAGCAGTAGCAGAGTTTCTGGCATTGCAACCTGTTGAGGGGATCAGTATAAGTTTGAATTTCCAGATGAAGAGATCCAAGCAATAACAGTTCAGAGATGGAAGATGTATTTTGACGGAGCAGTGAATTACAAGGGACCGGAATTGGGATCGTGATAGTACCCCCGAGGGAGAACTTTGCCTTTGGCCAAGAGGTTGACATTCAGAGTGACTAACAACATGGCCGAGTATGAAGCATGTGCTTTTGGTTTGACAGCATTGATAGCCTTGAAGGCCGGGAGTGTGGAAGATACGGAGATTCTATGTTGGTAGTCCAGCAGATGCGAGGAGAATGGGAATTGAAAGAAGAACGGTTGAAACCTTACCTTTTTTACCTCAGAAAGTTGGCACAGGTTATCCCCGAGTGTAAGTTTCAGCACTTACCGAGAGAAGAGAATCAGATGGCAGATGCATTGGCTACACTTGCAGCAACTTGGGAAAATCCAGAAAAGTTAGTGATGAGACCGTTGATACTGACAACAGTAAGCAGACCTGTTTATGAGATAGAAAGAATTCTGGAAGTTGAGGTCGACGACGGTAAACCTTGGTATTATGACATTCAGAGGTATCTGGAACATGGTGAACTCCCGGAAGTGGCAGACAGAAAAGACAGAATAGCCATTCAGAAGTTAGCTTCCCAGTATGTATTTTGAAAGGGGAACTGTACAAGAGGCAAGAAAACGGTATTCAGTTGAAGTGTTTGAGAAAGAAGAAGCTCAGCATGTAATGGAAGAAATACACGCCGGGGGTATGTGGTCCGCACATGAACGGGTTGAATCTGTCCCGCAAGATAGTGAGACAAGTTTTTATTGGTCAACCATGGAAACAGACTGCGCGAAGATGGTGAAGCACTGTCATGATTGTCAACCACATGGTAATTTGAATCACTTACCGCACACAGAGTTGCATGGGTTGTCAGAGCGGTGGCCTTTCTCAGCATGGGGAATTGATATGATTGGAGAAATTCGACCGAATGCATCGAATGGGCATCGCTTCATAGTAGTGGCAGTAGATTACTTCTCGAAGTGGGTGGAAGCCGAATCATTCCGCAATGTTACAGCAAAGCAGATGGCAAAGTTTATAGCTCGGAACCTCATTTGTCGGTATGGTATGCCGCATCATGTAGTGACAGACAACGGAGTTCAGTTTCAAGGAGAGACGAAGGCAATGTTGCAGAAATACGGGATAGGCCACCACAATTCATCACCATACAGGCCGCAGGTAAATGGGGCAGTTGAGGCAGCCAATAAGACTATAAAGACGATTTTAGCCAAGATGACAGAGAACTGCAGAGATTGGGCCGAGAAACTACCATATGCTTTGTGGGGGTACAGAACATCAGTAAGAACAGCAACAGGGGCCACACCTTACTCTTTGGTCTATGGAATGGGAGCAGTATTGCCGTAGAAGTGGAAATACAATCTATGAGGGTATTAGCAGAGGCAGAATTACTGAAACATGAGTGGGCCGCATAGAGGTTTGATCAGTTAGCACTATTGGATGAGAAGAGAACGAAGTCTTTGTATCACATGCAGTTGTATCAAAAGAGACTAGCCCGAGCATTCAACAAGAAAGTACGCCCCACCAAGATCAGAAAGGGTGATTTGGTACTTAAGCAATCAAGGCCGTCGACGACAGATCCAAGAGGAAAGTTCAGACCTAAACTGGGAAGGACCTTACGTAGTGCAGAAGGTAATGGGAAATGGAGCAGTGAAGCTATCAGACTTGGAAGGGAACGAGTTCACTGAGCCGATCAACGTAGACAGATTGAAACAGTACTTTGCCTGAGGGAGAGAAGACCGAGCAGTCACCAAGGAAATTGGCAGAAGACCTAAAACAACGGGATAAGAAAATCATTCATGCATACACGTAACATTGTATTCTCTTCGAGTTTGTTCTTGGTTTTGTGTTCGCAGGTTCGAAGAAAAGAGAAAGAGAAAGCAGAAGTGAGCCAAAAGCGTCAACGCAGTTCAGTCTTGGGGATGAGTCCCAGGGGACGAGGCCCACAACAACAGTTTTTGGGGATAAGTCCCAGGGGGCGAGGGCCATATCAGCGTGGGGGCGAGGCCCCACATCATGTCAGCTTAGGGGCGAGGCCCATATCAGCTTGAGGGCGAGGCCCACATCGTCAGTAGTTTTGGGATGCGTCCCAGGGTCGAGGTGCCCTTGTTGTCAGTTGTAGTTCCGGGATGTGTCTCAGGGTCAAGGGCCTACTGCATCATCAATTGTAGTTCCGGGATGCGTCCCAGGGTCGAGGGCCCACTACATCATTTGTTCTAGGGCGAGGCCCTTATTTCCAGTGGTATCGGGATGCATCCTGGGTCGAGGGCCCCCGTTGTCGGTTGCAGTTATTGGGGTACGTCCCAGGATCGAGGTCCACAGCAGAACCAACTCAGCTCGAGGCAGCAGACGAGCCAGGTAAGTGAAAATGCATTGCATAACTTTGATAGGATTGTTCAAAGTGGGGGGCGATGTAAGCATTGCATTTTTGCATGTGTGAAACCCGATGATGAGTCTCAGTTGGAGGCACTACCTTTTTTAGTTAAGGATATTGCGGGAAACGGTCGTCGGAAGGGAATCAGTATTTCGTTAGATCCTTGTTCACTTATTTGGCGTCAAGCTCACTTGTTGGACCTCCGTTTAGATCACCTTTGGTCCAGAAAAAAACCAAAAACCTTTTAATCTAGCCCACACACGCCTAACCCACTCACCAAGCCAAACCAAGCCCACACCACATCTAGCCCACACGCCCACCATGACTAGGCCCACACGCCCATCACCCTAAATTACACCCAAATTAAATTAAATATTAAATTAAATATTAATTAGATAATGTAATTGAATTAAATAAAATAATTTAACCATTTACCAATTAAATAAAACATAAAAATAATCCTACCTAATTTAGATAAATCAAATATATTAACTTCCTAACTAAACAAAATCATATACTAAATTAAAGAAATATCATGCCTAATTAAATCACTCATAACCCATTTAAATATATTGACTTCCTAATCTAAACCAATCTTGTCTCCATCAGATCCATTGCTTTCCTTTGTTTACACACAAACCAGAACCCTCATTCACGTTAAGACCTAAGCCTCTTCACGTTAATCACACCTTCACCCACTTAGTTTCAGCGCACGCACAAAGCCCTCATTCACACCCACTGCCTCACGCAAAAACTGACATCAAATAACGCACAAACTGCACGAGAAAACCCCTTCATTTTGCCCACATACCGCCGCACCTAACTCCCTACAAATCACTTCAGATTGCCGTGAAAAGAACCCCTCAAGCAGCCCAATTTCACGCACACAACCAGCACCAAATCTGCCCACAAAATAATAGACCATTGCCGATCAAATACAAAGCCACCTCGACCATTCACGCATGTATTATGAAGTTTCATATAGTTATCTTTACCTTTGTACGCATCGTAATGAAAAGCACATTTATCCCATTGGTTGCATCACTTACCGTAGTCTTGGCTTAACGTATTACAATTCATATATCCATGTCATGATGGCATTTGAGTATTATTTCTTGTGGTATATCGGATGGAAACCCAGACATAAATTCCGTAGCTGATTCCGAATGGACGGTAGTGCGGTCTGTACTTAGGATATAATTCCACGTACCACTTGGAAAAGTGCTCACATGTGTGTTTGTGTCCATATTAGTTATCTTCTTTTGCACCATGTCATATCATGCTTACTTTAATGCCTAATTGCATCCTTAAGTGTCTTTTTGCATTATGTACTTAGTTGACTCTTTCATTTACACATGGACATGTAATGACCATTTGTTTATGCTTCCGTACGTATAAGTATGATATGTCTACAAAATCACATGGTCGCCATTATTTGATTCGCTTTTATGTGTGTTTGTGTGGTTTTTGTGTGCTTGTGTTTCCATGAATACAATATGCCAATGAAGTTGTGTGTTCATTGCTACTTTGATTTACTTTCAAGCATGCAATCTTAAATGTAAGATATATGCAAATTTAAGTGTAAGTTTTATTTTTGCGCATTTGAACTTAGAAGCATGATACTCTTGGAAATAAGTGTTACTTAAGTTTGATTAAATTATTACACAAAACATTTCATTACAAGTGACATAAGTAAGGGACCATTATGAACCCAACGGTTTGAGGTCTTCCCTTGCGAGGGGTGAGTGCGGCCTTAAATCTCATTTTCCCGGTTCACACCGGGTGGCGACTCCATTATTCTCCAGTTTAGTCCCCCGTGGCTACTCCGTACTCCCGACTAGGCCGTGAGCCTAGAACAGCATGCGTCGCCCCAGATCCTGTGTTCCCACAACCCTCAACTCAAATCGGGAATAAGACCCACAATTCAGGGAACAAGACCCTCAACTCAAATCGGGAACAAAACCCACAGGAACAAGACCCACAATTCAGGGAACAAGACCCTCAATGCAAATTGGGAATAAGACCCACAATTCCGGGAACAAGACCCTCAACTCAAATCGGGAACAAGACCCACAATTCAGGGAACAAGACCCTCAACTCAAATCGGGAACAAGACCCACGGGAACAGACCCACGATTCAGGGAACAAGACTCTCAACTCAAATCGAGAACACGACCCATAATTCAGGGAACAAGACCCTCAACTCAAATCGAGAACACGACCCATAATTCATGGAACAAGACCCTCAACTCAAATCGGGAACAAGACCCACAGGAACAAGACCCACGATTCAGGGAACAAGACCCTCAACTCAAATCGGGAACAAGACTTATAATTCGGGTACAAGACCTTCAACTCAAATCGGTAACAAGACCCATGGGAACAAGACCCACAATTCAGGGAACAAGACCCTCAAATCAAATTGGGAACAAGACCCTCAACTCAAATCGGGAACAAGACCCATAATTCAGGGAACAAGACCCTCAACTCAAATCGGGAACAAGACCCACGATTCAGGGAACAAGACCCTCAACTTAAATCGGGAAAAAGACCCACAATTCAGGGAACAAGACCCTCAACTCAAGTCGGGAACAAGACCCACGGGAACAAGACCCACAATTCAGGGAACAAGACCCTTCACTCAATTCAGGGAACAATACCCTTATCTTAACTCAGTAACGGTTCGAAAATGGACCATCATCTAATCAGACGTCGAAAATGGCACTCTGAAAATGGAGCACGGTTTCGAAATGGACCATCATCTCATCATACGCCGAAAATGGCACTCCGAAAATGGCACTCCGAAAATGGAGCACGGTTCGAAAATGGACTATCATCTCATCATACGCCGAAAATGTCACTCCGAAAATGGAGCATGGTTCGAAAATGGACCACTATCACTCGCCGAAAATGGCACTCCGAAAATGGAGCATGGTTCGAAAATGGACCACTATCACTCGCCGAAAATGGCACTCTGAAAATGGAGCATGGTTCAGAAATGGACCACTATCACTCGCTGAAAATGGCACTCCGAAAATAGAGCATGGTTCGAAAATGGACTATCATCTCATCAGACGCCGAAAATGGCACTCCGAAAATATAGCAGGGTTCGAAAATAGACCACTATCACTCGCCAAAAATGGCACTCTGAAAATGGAGCATGGTTCGAAAATGGACCATTATCACTCGTCGAAAATGGCACTCCGAAAATGGAGCATGGTTGGTTCGAAAATGGACCACTATCACTCGCCGAAAATGGCACTCTGAAAATGGAGCATGGTTCAAAAATGGACCACTATCACTCGCCGAAAATGGCACTCCGAAAATATAGTATGGTTCGAAAATGGACTATCATCTCATTAGACGCGAAAATGGCACTCCGAAAATATAGCAGGGTTCGAAAATAGACCACTATCACTCGCCGAAAATGGCAATCTGAAAATGGAGCATGGTTCGAAAATGGACCATTATCACTCGTCGAAAATGGCACTCCGAAAATGGAGCATGGTTCGGAAATGGACCACTATCACTCGCCGAAAATGGCACTCCGAAAATGGAGCACGGTTCGAAAATAGAGCACTATCACATCAGCAACACCTCGAAAATGAGGTTTAGCATGCCGAAAATGGCACTCCAGAAATGGAGCACAGGTTGAGGTCCACATCATCATCAGTTTCGGGATGCGTCTCAGGGTTGAGGCCCATACATCAGTTGTAGTTTCGGGATGCATCCCAGGGTCGAGGCCCAC
>SKCR01039842.1:0-60612 GCA_019454045.1 Zanthoxylum bungeanum
TGATCAATTTTTTTTTAAAAAAAAAATTGAATTTTATGTTCCAGTAGGGAAATATTGTTGATATTGTTGGAAGAAGTGTTTTTTTTTTTTTTTTTTTTAAATAAAAAAGAAAAGAAAAAAAGAGGGAGTAAAATTACAACTGCTGAAAGTCAAATTCAGATTTCAGAGAGATGCAAATAGTGAGTGAGTTTCCGACTTCAAACATTTTTTTTAGACACAGTGTATGGGCTGAGTATTACAGCCCAGCCCAACGAGTGATCCAAATCTTTTATTTGTTTTTAATCGATGTAAAATATAGTTTTACTAGTTAACAATTTAAACTATAAAATTTATTTAAAAAAATTTAAAGAAATTACAAACATGAACAACCAATTCAATTTCAACTTTGTAAAAGTTTAAACATATACATCAACCTGAATTGTCCATAAAATCATATACAAAAAAAACAAATTCATACAAAGCCCCTTACACTTATTCTCTCTGTTTTGGAACTTTCTTTGGCATCAAAGCAAACAAATTAAATTAATGGCATTAAAATCCCCATAATGAAAAGAAATCAAATGAATTTTTTGGCCCATAACTTGACTTCAATCTTAAATTAAAAATATGTATAATATCACACAAAGCCTAGTTAGGCACAGAAACTACGGCCAATTTTGCTCTCAAGTCTTTTCTCAATATTTTGCCAGATGGAGCTTTTGGAATTGAGTTTATGAAAAATACCCGATTGATTCTCTTGTAGAATACAACCTGAAAATTAAATAAATAAATAAATAAAATTCAACCTTATAATTATCAACTTCATTCATCGTGATAAGAGTGGAATCAGGATTTTGGTACGACAGCAAAATGATAAACATTAGTAGGCCATATCATAAAAACAGTAAACTTAAAGGAACCAAATGTTAATTACTATTTGCATATCGCAAAACAGTTTTTGCGGTGCATTTTTTTTTTTTTTTTTTGGTAACGGCTGTACGGATCAGCTTACGCACACTCCAACTAATTCATTGGACATGTTTCTTTTGTCCTCAAAAATTTCTCAACATAAATCAGACTGACTGTTTACACTAATAGACGTGATACTAAAAAAAATACACATAATGGGATTTAAACCTTGATCCTCTCAACAAACCACTCAAACCCAAATCATTTATCATTAAGGCAAGCCTTGGGGTTAATTTAATTAAATTATTTGCTCTTACTTGTTTGCTTCACCTAATTTTCTGGTGATCCAAAACATCCTATATATGATGTAGGAAAATGACTTTTAATACAAGGAAATTAAAAAATTACCTGTTTTGAGATGTATTGCTTGATTTCGTCCTCAGAGATTTTAGAACCGTTTGATCTTATAACAAATGCAACAGGAACTTCTCCAGCAGCCTCATCTTTCATGCTGAAAAAAGCACGATGAATGAGCACATGTTATTTTGGAAGAGATGGAATGATACAATAGGCTCGGTTGTAGGAAGACTTACGGTACAACAGCAGCATCAAAGATGTTGGGATGGGCAATCAACAATGCTTCGAGCTCAGCAGGCGCCACCTGGAACCCTTTGTACTTGATCAACTCCTTCAATCGATCAACGATGAATAGCTCATCATCATCATCAATGTATCCTATATCACCGGTGTGCAACCATCCTTCTTTGTCTATGGTTCTTTCTGTGGCCTCAGGATCATTCAAATAACCTGTCCAATAACCCATTTTATTAACCCCAAATATGTTGATTAGAATACGTAAAACGATTTAGACTCCTAAAATTTGTTCTAATTTACGTAAAAACCATATTTGTTTTCAAAAATGTCATACTTACTTATTTTTGGAACACATAGACCCTCAAGATTTACAGATGTGTTTGTCTTAAAAGTGGGAATGACAAAAAACTACGTGAAGATGGGGTTGCGGGGGTCTAATTAGGGACGGCCAAAGTCCGCCCGGCCTGGCCCGAGTTTGAGTTGGCCGGGCTTAGGTAATAAAGCATGATCCTGAATTTTATGAATAAAAATTAATTTTTTAATTATAAAAATTAATTTTAATTCTAAAAATATATATTTATAATTAATTTTTTAAAATTTAATATAAAAAAACATAGAAATTCTTAATTTTTTTCATTTTTAATTATTAAAAAATTTGAAAAATTAATTGTTTTATTTTTTCAAATATTTAAATAATAAAAATAATTTTCTGTTGGGCCAGGCTCCGCTACCCAACCAGAGAGATTTCGAGCACATACTGGGCATGGCAAAACCCAGCCTCAGCCCAATATTTTGTCATATATAGGTCTAATAAGTTAGGAGCGGTAAATATAATGTTTTCTATATTCGTTAGTTTGATATAAAATATACTGATATTTGTATCTCATTTTAATTATAGAGGTCAGATCCTCGTGTAAACAAGGGTCATTTGAGAGCCTGAAATTTGAGTATTAGGTAAGAGTCAAATTTTTGTACCCTTTAATCTAACGAGTCAAATATAAATATTGACACTCCAATATTATAATCGATCTATTATCATCCCTACTTAAAAGGGGAATAAAGAGGGGTTTTTGTGAGTTATCAGATTATGAGATCTAAATATCCTTCTCCCATTAGAATATAAAATTATATAATTATACTTTATAGTATTGTTTAATTTACTACTAAGCATATATAGTTCGAGTATCCACGTATATTCTGTCCATCAAAGTACATATAACTTTTTATAGCAACCATATTTTTAGCCATTAAAAAACAATATATAATATTGCATGAGTTTAAATAAATGAATGAAAAGTAAAGTTAATTTTTTAACTGAGAATTTTAAAATTCAAGGGATTAATGACCATGAAAGTTAACAAAAGTGTAGGTAAAGCTGGTGGTTGCAGCTTTTGGATATTGGACAAGTAAATTATTTTATTGGGGGCATGGGAGCTGCGTGCCAAACTAACAAGGCCGGTGACTATGAGTTTGATTATTTATTGCCTTCACTATCGTGGCAATCACTATCAACAAAATAAAAAATAAAATGCCAAGGCTATTAATGATTCAAATTTATTTTTTTTAGTTCACTGACTCACTCCCACTAAGAAAGAGTCAAAGAACCAAGAATAAAGCAACGAAATCATTTATGCTTTGGGGGTAGGTAAGGAGGTTGACACCTCAAACCTCTTTTATAATCTCAAAAGTCTTTTTTTTCAATTTTTTTTTTGATGATATTTAGTTGTATTTTAAGTAAGTTTTTTAAGAATTAAAAAAGTTATTTTATTCCTATTAATAAAATCTCGAAATTTGAGCTTTTGGAAGTAAAATTTGAAAAAAATATATATTAAATTATCTATAATACTCTTATTTAATTTAATAATAATATTTCATTTCTTTCATAACACATTTGTTCAATAAAATAATTTTATATTTTTTAATAAAAATTCTCACTCATAACTAAATGTTTTTTTTTTTTTGAAATCGTTGGAAACCCCATCACCAAACCACCCCTTTCAGGCTTAAGCAGAGTAGGTGAAATTTCCGGATGTCCTAGGCTCTTACAAGAAACACACTCTCTGAATTTGAACCCATAACTTCAAAGTGAGATCATGAGCCATACACCACCAAATCACGCCCCTTCAGACCTCATAACCAAATACTCAAAAACCTTTTATCAAAACCCCCCAAATATATCATCTTAATCTTCATGATTAACATTTAGCACTAAGTGAAGTCTTATCTACAAGTAAAGTGACATCAGTAAACGGTATATAATAATAAGAGGATTAATATGGTGATTAAACTAGGATAAATAAGAGATAAAAATACAGTGAAAAATAATATCATTTTAATTGTATTTAAAAGATAAAAAATAAATAAGACACAATCAAAACAAATATAATTTGAAGATGTTTTTGTCCCGTTTTATCGTCATATTTATCTCCCTAATATTTTTCTAATAATAAAGCATAAGATACGAAATTCTTGTCACTCCCTCCTTGATCATGACTTTTTGTATTGAAGGAGTGGCTTCAATTTACCTTATTTAGTTTATTAGTCAAATAGTTAAACACCATTTTCTCTCTTTAGAGAACAAGATTTTGAGGTTTCATTCCTCTCTCAAGGGTCATCTTGTAAAGAGCACAATAGAACACATTTTTTTTTTTGAAATCATTCAAAATTTCGCGGTCAAATCACTCCTTCCGGACTTAAGCGGAACATGTAAAATCTCCAGATATCCTAGGTACTCTTACAAAAAACACACTATCTGGATTCGAATCCTTAGGGACACAATAAAACACATACTTCCAAGTTATGTTATAATTGTATGGATTTACGTTTCTTTTACATTCTCCTTGTGCAAATCCGAGATTATGATGTATTTTTAAGACTACAATTGTATAATGATAAATAATAGTTACAATAATAAAATTACACAACCCCCCACTTGTTTAACAAAAACACATAATAATTCTTAAGCATCACTTGATGATGATGGTGAAGATCTTCTCAATAAAAAAATAAAGATCATTATTAGCTGAAATTAATGCAGTTTGAAATTGATATAGTAATAAGAGTGGTATAAAAAATTCTGTATTGTTTTTTAAATTTTTTTCATGGGAAACAATGAGCAAAACTTTCCTGATATTTGACATGTTTTGCTCATTTTGAAAAATCTCAAATTTTAGCATAAAAAACTCAAATCTCGACATAATTCGTGATTCGGGTTCCCTAACCATTCTATTTGGGATTCGCGATAATTTTTATCCCGATTACAAAATCAATTGGGAGTCGGGACGGGACCGAATCGGGAAGGTATGTCTTGATTGTCATCCCTACATCATGTTCTAAATAAGAATGAAGATATTTATAACAAAATATAGAGGGTTTTGATTCGTTTTAAAAACATTAGTAAATTTTACTTAATTTCACCAAATAATACAGGTTTTGCTATTTTTTCCCTTTTTTTAAATTACCCATTCTCCACTTTGCAAGTGCATTTAATAAATAATTAACTGTTACACAACTCAAAATTAATATGGAGCATGGCATGTGTACCTTTCATGATCTGGGCACCTCTAATGCAAATTTCCCCAGCTTGGTTTCGGGGAAGCGAAATTCCGGTATCGGGATCGACGATCTTCATCTCGGCGTTTCTCACCACGGTGCCGCAAGCACCCGATTTTATCTCAAAGGGTTCCTTGGCAAATGCCAGACACATTGATAATACTGGCCCTGCTTCTGTCATCCCATAACCCTACACATTTGGTTGCTTTTCTTATTTAACCCATTACCATAAATAATAAGGCGATTTTGCATCATTTATATAAAGGAAAATCGTGTTCAATTAATCTACAAATTATCATAATGATATTTTAGTTCATTTAGTTTTAGAAATATAAATTTGAATCCTTATAGTATTAAAAAATACAAATTTTAGTCTCTACCGTTAAATTTATTTTATTAATTGAATCACTTTTTCTAATTTTGAAATAAACTTTTATTATATTTGGATAATTTTTGGGATGTTCAAGTAAATTAACAATAATCAGATGAAAAATATTTAACGTCAGGGATTGAATTTTTTTTTTCAAAATTATAAAGACTAAAATATCATTAATTATTATAATATAAAAGAATAGTTTAATGTGATTCTTCCTTAAGATCTACGACAAGTTAATAACCAATAAAATATTAATTACACTTTGAAATGAGTATAAAAGATTAAACAATGTAAAACATGTAGCAATCATGTGAAATGTCACATTAATTCATACTAATAACGTTATATTATTTTACAAAAACTTGTACGGTCATATATATATATATATATATATATATATCTTTTTTTGGAATGTGGGGAAACTTGAATTCGGGACTTCCTATATTAATACCTATTTAATGGGTTGATAAAATCTCAAAGAAGTTGGTGTAAAGACTCATAGTCCACGGACTCCATTTAAATCACTGGTCTGATTCTTGCAGAAAATCGAATTCGAGATCATGTGATAATCACACACTTTCTATTTCGCCATTATTACTGAGCTAATCTTAGGTGGTTTAAAAACTTTTCTTAAAGACAGAAAAACAAAAAACAAAAAAAGAATAATATAAGACTATGAATTTTTGTAATATTAATAAATTTAATGACACATAATCTTGTGACAGTGAATATTTATGGAGATTACTGAATTAGATGAAGAGGCCGCTACTAGAACATTATTAATGGACCGTTACTGGTCCCGCCAAAATAAAGGAAAAGCTAACAATATCATAAAGCCAAGGCAAATATTCAAACTTAAAATGCTAATTTATCGAAAAAATTAGAAAAAATAATTAATATTTTAATCATAAAAATGAAAAAAAAAAAAAAAAAAGACAAAAAAGACCATACCTGTCCAAGTTTGGCATTAGGGAGCTTAGCTCTCACAGCATCTTCAAGTTCCTTTCCCATGGGTGCAGCGCCGGACATAACCATCCGAATAGACGACATGTCGTACTTATCCACATCCCCACTCTTCGCTACCGCCAAAACAATCGGCGGCACGAAGGGCGCAATAGTCACCTTATATTTCTGTATCAGTTGCATCAACGTAACGATCTCAAACTTTTGCATGATCAATATCGCAGCACCAACTCTTAAAGCACATAACAAGACCGAATTAAGCGAATAAATATGAAACAAAGGCAACACACACAAGATAACATCATCTTTATTGAAATACAAATTAGGGTTTTGTCCATCAACTTGTTGCGCCACGCTTGTGACAAGTCCCTTGTGTGTTAACATGACACCCTTTGGTAGCCCTGTAGTGCCTGACGAATAAGGAAGCACCACGACATCGTCAGGATTAATCTTGACGGCGGGGATTTCGTTTTCATCCCCCTGAGTCAGTTCGGAGAAATGTAAGCAATTCTCCGGCGGGGGATCGGTTGTTACAATTCTGACAGCGTCATGTTCAGCTAAGTCTTTCAGTTTGTCTTTGTAAACTGATTGTGTTATGATGATCTTCGCCTTTGATGCGGTGGCTTGTTTTACAATCTCAGCTGGGGTGTAAAAAGGATTGGCAGTAGTACTAATGGCTCCAATGAATGAGGCCCCAAGAAATGAGAATACAAATTGTGGGCAATTTTGGAGCAAGAGCATGATCACATCACCTTGTTGGACGCCTAATTTGCTGAGCCCGGCGGCGACTTTACGGGATGTTAGCTCAACGTCGGCGTAAGTGAATACGTCGCCGGTGGGGCCGTTGATGAGGCAGGGGCGGTCTTGGAATTGGGAGATGTTTTCAAAGCAGTATGTGTGTAAAGGGAGGTGATTTGGGATGTAAATATCGGGCAGTTTTGATCGGAAAATGAATTCTTGGTGATCTTCTTTGGCATCCATTGTTGAAAATGTGAGAAAATTTGTTGGAAGCAAAGGGAAATTGGTGAGTGTTTGGTTTTTTTTTTTTTTTTTTCCTTTTTTTCTTTTTTAATTTTTCCTTTTTTTTTGTGGCTTCCCTGAGTTGGTTTGAGTATTGGTTGAGTTAATATACAAATTACAAAGTAGGTGATGGTAGCTAATAGAAGTTGATTTAGTGGTATAAAGTTTAGAATTTGATTGTTTAAGTAAAAAATTTGTTACGCTTAAGTTCGGATAGGGTAATTTGGCGGCGAGATTTCTAACGTTTCAAAAAAAAACTAGAAGAATATAGATTGTGAGATTTGAGCCGTTTGTTAACTTTTGTTATAGCCCGACCATATTATTCTAAAATGAAAGCATGAAGGTTATAAATTTGATGAATTATGATTCTTTGTTTATCTTTAGTTAGTATTACCAGTTTAGTGACATGTGTCATACAATTCAATTTAATCATATTACTGAATGATAATACCAATGATATATAAGGAGTGAAAAAAAAAACAATGAGAGATTCCTTACCCAATTTTGATAACTAATTAATAAAAACATGCAAACAATTAAATTTTAATCATATATTATCATAAATAAATATGCAGCACAAATTTTTTATAAGTTGATGAGAGCTCATGATGAGATTATCCTAATTCGGACAGTTTAAACCCCTATTGTTTGAGCAATTGATGTTTATACTCCTTTTTTTTTTTGGGTGAATTGGAATTCTATCTGTTTAGATGGAGATTAAATACATCAATTATAAAGTATTAATCTTATTGTACATAAAAAAAAAAACCATTAATTAATTTATATGTCTTCATCTAAAAATAAACGAAATTCACTAATCAAAATAAATTAAACAAAAGTTTTTAACTATCCTTTTTTTATTTTCAAATGATGAGTCTTAACTCTTAATTGTTAATCGGGAAAGAATATTTGAGTGTTTAAATATATATCCTAGAATTGACAAATTAGAACAAAATTATGAGAGTTGTTGATTGCCGTTGGTCTTTGTTTGGACATATTGGCCTATTGGGTGTGTGGGAGGGTATTTTTGGGTTTTAAATAAATTGGAGATACCGTATCGAGTAGAGCTGGTACGTGGAAATCACTTTGACTGTAGCAACCAATTATAAGCCACGTAGGGAGTTCGAACTAAACGACACCGGCCACCTACTACCACTACTTTAATTTTGCTTGTGAGGGATTTGCATTTCCCCCACGAGATTCTTTTTCAAGTATAAAGAATAAACTAATGTTGCGAGTAAAAATTATATTATATTATATAACAACTCAATAATATTTTATTATATGTCTTAAATAGTAAAAAAAAATAATTAAATAGTTTAGAATTTTCTTTAATACAACTCATATATATTATATATAATTATCATTGTTTTGAAAATCGGACCAGTGATTGAACCGATAATTTGTTAATGAAAGACAGTGAAGAGTCTAGTTTTGAGGCATGTGTTACACTTTGTTAGAGTATTATTTGCCCCCACTCTGTGTTGTAAGGGTTGTAAGTAAATTTACTTTATGATATAACAAAACTTTAGAGATGCAACACAATACTTCATTAAATCACTACTTTAGAATTTTAAAGGGAAAGATGTTATTTCATATGAACAAATTCGTGCTATATATATACGCAATCAAAGGTTACCTCCAAGTGATATAATGTTTAGTCATGCTTTTTCACATAAGTGTCTTATTGTCGCGCCAATGAGAAATCATTTTCGTGACAATATCAGTCATAATACTTTTCATGTCTTAAGGTCTCATTGTCGCGATAATGGAAGTCATAATGCCTTTTTTGCACCAGATGACACGGATGCTCGTTATTTTAGTTATTTCAAACTCCGGGATCTGTCTGAGCATGTCGATCCCCGATGCGTCAGCGTAAGGGTGATAACCGAACCAACATGTATTCATAACATTCATATGTTATAACATTTTACATTGATAAATTAACCATTTTTGTTATTTAATGTATATATAAATTCAACAACATAATTTAAAAAGTTTAATGAATCATATGTTCGATCAGTTGAACTAGCATAATCGATTGACATTATAAATAATTTTAATTTATTAAAAATTATAAAAAAAATATTTATTTATTTATTGGTTTCAAAAATTAAGATAAAGTTCACCGATTTTGAATGTTCAATCAGACCAAATTTATGACCAGTTCTTGATTCGACCTGTTCAATAGGTTGGTCCGGTCCGATTTTCAAAATAGTGATAATTATTGATTAATGATAACATATCACTCATATAATAATAATATTAAAAAAAAATTCCTTTATTGTGAGGCGTGGGTGTCGACAAGTTCTGCTCACTGGTGAGGTGGAAATTATATTGCTATTAATCTTAGACCATAATTAAAAAAAAAATGAAACTAAATACTAATGTCGGAAGTAACGTTTTTGTTTTTTCATCATAGGCTATAGTCACACAGTGCTTTTTCGATTTTATAAATTTTATATTATAACTCAGTTAAGGTTATAATTTCTTCACACGTGGGTATATAACCGCGAAGGGACTATATTTATCTCAAATTGGGAGTATATTTCTCTAAAATGGGAGTATATATTTTCGATATGAAGATCTAATTTACCTCTATTGTAGACCTAGTTTTTTTGGATGTGATACAAATATATATTTAATATCTTAATAGATTTCAGAAACTTGTGATGTATTAAAAAAAATCAATCATGATTTCATCATTGTGGTGCATTTTTAAAAATTTAAAAGTTACTTTTACATTTTATCAAGTAATTACTAATCATTGTATTTTATTAAACTCAAATCATGTCTCCATAGTCTAAAATCTAAATGTAAAACCAGCAATTAATAAGTTCAAGCAAACTTAACTCGTACGTATTTTTTTTTCCTTCTTTTTAAATAAGAATTAAGAACCAAACCTTTCCCTAACCTTCTGTCATTGTGAGAACGATTTAAATATGATGTAAAATCGCAACAGGATTTTCAAGTTCAACTAACCCCAACTCATAATTAACTAACGTCCATTAAAAAATTATAGAAACATACTCTTCAATTATTTGATGAAAAACTTATATTATCTTTATTACTTTGTGTTATGAAAAAACTATAATTTATGTAACAAAAAAAAAAAATAAAAAAATTGATAAGTTAAGTTATATTATTAAATAAAATTAAAGATCAGTGAGTTGAGAAATTATCTTGAAATGGATGACAAATTCACCACCTCATGTTAAATTCTCAATAATAGGGAGTAGATCTTATTTTCATTATGGGTGCCGACCATTCTTTTAGTAAAATGATAATGTGGAGTAGATCTGGTTTTTATTATGGGGTAGAGGAGTGATATATTGATATTCCCCTCCACTGCTATCCACCTTTTTTTTTTTTTTTTTTGTCTTCTCCTGAAATTCCGAAAATGTCCAATTTCTTTCTCAAAATTAAATTTCTCAATAAACCAAATATATCTCAATTTTTTATATATTATATATATATATATATATATATATATAACACTACTTATGTATTATAAAAAATTCTAATGTATATTACAAAAATATATATTTAAAAATAGTACAAATAATAACATAAAAAGTTACTCTTAAAATATAAAAACATAAATTAAAACATAAATTTTAATTTATTTTATAAATTAATTTTATTTGCTTAAATTATATTTTTTTTTATACATAAGTAGTATTAATTAAATTAAAAATAAATAAAAAAATAAATGAATAAATACGAAATCAGAAATTTTATTAACAAAAATCAAAAAATCAAAAAATTATAAAATAAAAAAATAATTAATAAAATGGCAAAGAAGATTATAATTAGTATATAATTATTTTTAAATTAATATATGTAAATATATAAATTTTGTCATGTATAATAATTGAGGGAGTGATTTAACATAAATGGAGGAGTATTGTGGTAAAATCGCAAGGAGATAAGGGTGGGGGTATATAAAAGGTTTAGAATTCAAATCTCACTGGTAAAAATGAAATTGATTTAGATTATCATTAGATTATAAATCTAATAAAATAACTCATTTATTGTATTGATACGGATTTTCAAGCTCTACTGATTGGATCATAGCCTCTTGAATTATCCTATAGTTTTATAAATTTATACTAGATATAAATTTCTAATTATAATATGAATGGATTGTATTTCATATATATAACTTCTGCAATGATAATTGTCTTGGTGCAAAGTAGGTTCCTAACCAAAGAAATTCATAATCCTCTACCACATCTAATATCAAACATAATTTTCAAGTTTGATCCAAACATATGAAGGGGAAAGAAAATGAAATAATCATACAAATATGAAGGAAATAAAGAAAGAACATGGCTTTCGTCCATGCTTAGATTATCAAAAACCTAATTTTATATTGTTTTTTTTTTTTTAAAAAAAAATATTCTTAGTAATTTATTTTCAATTAGATGTGATGTGCCTTGTATCACCTAACACGTCCCCAAGGGTGTGGCTTGGTGGTGTAGGGTCCATGATCTCACCTTGAGGTTCTGGGTTCGAATCCAGGGGATGCACTTCTTGTAAGAGCCTGGACAGCCGGTGGTTTTACCTGCGCCGCGGCCCAGAATGGGTGGTTTGGTGGCGGTTTCCATCGTTTAAAAAAAAAAAAAAAAAAACCACCTAACACATCAGATGAAAGTCCAAGCAATCTCTATACATTTCTAACTAAATAAACTATATATTAAGAAACTTTGCCTATATTATGTTTTAAATGGTGCTTTAGATTAACACTCAACAATACGTAATTTACAAATGATAAACTTAATTCTTATTTAATTTACATATGAATTTATTAAGTTTTAATCACATTATGTAATTAGTAAGAAATTCATATTAAAAAAGAGGATAAACTTCATTAAACCTTCTTTAAATGAGCACATATATATATATATATATATATATATATATATATATATATATATATATATATATATATATATATATATATATATATATATATAATACAGCTGCCTATGGTATATAATACAGCTACCATATGGTACATGAACCTCAATGAGCGTGATATGGTGGTGTAGAACTCGCGATCTCACATTGAAGTTTTGGGTTCGAATTCAGGAATACGTTTCTTGTAAGAGTGTGAGACAGCCAGAGATTTTAACTACTCCGAGTTAAAAATGGCAAAACCAAAATACCAAACGAAGAGTTAAACATAAACAGAAAGCTAATTTAATAAGAGAATCAAAAGGCTCAGAATGTAAGAATATTTCAGAAATAAGCAATTAATTTTCATCTCATATGCAACAAAACTGTTGTATTTCTTTTTATCAAATATTCCAAAACTGGGTTCAATATCCCCACAAGTGCTTGAATCTCAATCAACGCATGACTAGATCTTTTAGTTTTCTTTCTAGCATGAAATGCGTAAAGCATTACCCACCTTGGCTTCAGAAGAAAAAATTTGTAAAAAGCTCGCAAGTGTTGATTTTTTTCCCCAAGAAGCAGAACAGGGCAAAGTTGTTCCCGTTTCAAGGCTTGAGAGCAATGGCAAGACCCAACTTGGGAGCAGAATTAATGGCCTTAGAGTCGTACTCAGCTGAAACGGTTACCAGCGACTTAGGTCGCCATTCTCGCTGAAATTGCATTCCAAACTTCCCACCATCTGAGAGTCGTGTTTTTACCACTGTTAATGGATCTACGAGATGAGAGCTTCCAATGGTGAAACTGTTTTGGTATGTAGAAAATCTACGAGTCATTTCTGCAGCAACTGAAGTGATCGGATCCACAGCATGAATGTATGATGCCTTGAGCGCTTGTCCTTTATCCGCCCTATATATACAAAACAAAAAAAAAAAGGTACAAATTTTAGAAGCAGGGCAACTTAGAACAAACGATTTTGAAAAAAGAAAAAGACACAAAAATCGAACAGCTGATAAAACTACATGAATTGTATGAAAATATTCTCATATGGAAGTAAATCCAATCATTTAGTAAAACTTTGACAAATTGATCCCAATGCAATTTATGTTCCTTTTCTTGAATTTTATTTTAAATTTTCGGTTCACAACTGACCAATCTGGTGGTCCAGATTTAGGTGCTTATAAGTTGTCCACAAGTCACAATAAGTAGGTCAGTGACTCATTGAGACAGTGATTCTTGCTTTTCGCATTCAAAGTACTAATATGCTACCTTCAAACCTGTCTATAGGATGGCAGATAAAGCAAGTAATAGCAACCAAAATTTGATTTGATTTCACTCGGTCTGAATTAAATAAACTGAAAGCATGCAAATAAATAACAAAGTTGATAACGTGAGCTCAACTGTACATAAACAATCGCCTAGGATTCCCTTAAGGTCCACCAGTGTTATCCTTCAATTTCAGTTAACCACAAGTTACAAGGCTCCCAATACTAGAAACCTAAAAGCACCAAAGACTTTAACAGACCTAAGTTTAACCATCATAATTTCACCTCATCATGCTCATGTCAAAACTAGGCATCATAATTCTCACAATCACAATCGCACCTACTAAAATTTGAAACCCAAACAGAAGTTCAATATACATAAAAAGAAAGCCCCAGTTCCATTTTTCTTTTTTTGCCAGAACAGTTTGAATTATTTAGGACATTGGACACAGTCTAACCACAAATGAGTGTTCTTGAAAGTTGCAACATTAGACAGCTCATCATTTTGCAATTGGACAATTGATTCCTAATTCAGACAACAGTATGATTCCTTACTACCTATATGTCAACTATTCCTCACTAAACTATACAAATAGTAAATTCAACGACCAAAGCTGCTAAGCAAGGCAAAAACTAACACATTTTCCACCAAAAGATTCATAGACACTTACAATAAGAGGGCGGCAGAGAAATCTGGCTTGTTCAAGCCAATCCCAGCAGTGTACTGGGTGAATGAGGCAGAAGCTGTATCAAATCCAACTTCGCCACCTAAAACAAGCTCTTTACTTCCAATTGTTGCAGATATCTCTAAAAGTGGGGTTGGATTGAGGCCAATACTGGAATCAATGGCTGCATGAGGATGAAGGTACTGAACGTCCAACTAAGGTAAGATGCAACAAAATAGTCAGATACTTTTTCAACATTTTCTACAATTTGCCAGATGTACAACAATTTAGTCACCACAGGATGTTTAGAGAATGTTAATTTATTTTTCCTCAATCACAGAGGCACTTTAAAGGAAAGGAAAAGATGGTCCAGCACACGAGTCTTCCCATACTGTGGCTGAGGAGGATTCAATATGTATGTAGATAAAATTAAAATAAACAAATTTTAACAAGGCCTCTAAGCAGATAAAATTAAACCAGCACCATACCAAGTTACCAACAGCTGGTGTGGATAACGCCACAGATTAGATGAGATTAAATGAAATTTAACTGGACATGTTCATGTTCATTAATGAATTTTTCTCTATAAAGAGAACAGATGTTGGGAGAATGAGAATTTCAATCACAATGGGGAAATACGGACCAACATATGCTGCAACGGTAAATGTTCTCAGCTGCCATGTGCAATTGCACGTATTCAAGTCTTTGACTCTTGAGATGGCAAATTGGTCTTGGCTGAACCACTGCCCTAGGAAATACAACTTTATAGACCTCAAAGAGTCAAAGGTAAATTTTATCCGACAAAACAGTATTTTCACTTGCACTGCAGCAGCTAACAAATTGTGTTACTCCAACTCGTCTGTCGTCTCTCCTATTTTAAAGCAGATTGCAGTTTGCATGATGCATCAACTCGCCCCCAAGGGGTGTGGGTTGGTGGCAAAGGGCTTAAAACTTGATTATCAGGTCCTGAGTTCGAGATCAGAGAGTGCATTTCTTGTAAGAGCCTACGGCAGCCATGAGTTTTGCCTGCTCCGCTTAAGCTCGGGTCGAGTGGTTTGGCGGCAGAGTTTCCAACGTTTCCAAAAAAATGATGCATCAACTCAGTTATTTTGAAGAAATAAGTAAAATAAATCTCAAACAACAAGTAAAATGAATTCTTCTGAAGCATAACTAATTTTCCTCCATTCCTGATCTTGTTTTGTCCTATCTTAAGCTTCACATTTTCAATTCTACCATTTGGGGTCAAAACTACAACTACGTTCACTAGGACATATGAAAGAACGCTCTATATTTGTGGCTACTACTCATTAAAAGAAACTTAAAAGGTCGGAGTTGTCAAGAGATAAATGATTCTTGGCAATACGATGAAATACACAGCAATCTCCCCAGGAAATAATAAAATACAAATAATATTTCTTATAGGCAGCATGAGCCTTGACAGTAGGGCTAAAATCACTGACCTTCCCAGACTTGTGATCCGGTATTCTGAAGCTCAACGCTGCTTTGGTAGATGGCAAGATATCAGCCATAGTTACTTTTGTAGATACCTGCAGAGAAGTAGATTTTGCAGAAACTGCTAATGCTGTTGAGAATATACAACAGAGATTTAAATCACAAAGCATTTACGCTGCAACGCTAAATGATAGAATGAGTCATCAAACCCAATTTATAATAGCAATATTTTCACTTACATTAGAATAAGTATCAACTTTCACATCCACAATAGTATTTCCATTCTTGTACACGCTATTTATGTCGCCAATAAAAATTTCATCCTTCTTCAAACCTGTAGCTGTAAGTCCCTGCACCATATAATTGCAAATTAGCATTAGATGACATCACCATCGAATTACTTTTTTTTCCCCAAAAATATGAAAATAAAAGCATATGAAAGCTTATTACATAATGACATGTTTAGTAATAATTTAGCATCCTTGAATAACTTTAGCATGCGTTGATACTCAGTGCTGTAAATATACACCGCAAGCACTATTGTACTAGACACGAAATAATCATGGACTGGAGGTTCTTCGCAGCTATGCTTTTCCTTTTTTTTCTTTTTTTTAACCATTGCTATTCTTGATTATTTTTCCTCCATCTACTATACATAACATAAATTGGATAAAATTTTCAGATGTAAGGATGAGTGCAATAATGCTCTTTGAGCAAGTTAAAAAGGAAAAAACTAAGGGAAAAAAAAAAGATAACTACTAGCTTTTTGATCCAGACGAGAGAGAGAGACTTTGTTCACTTGCTCTACTGAAATCCATTGAGGTTTCTTAAGCTGTCTGGCTTTTCAAATCATAGGCAACAGCCATGTTCTAGACTTCTAGTTAAGGTCTCAAGGAAATAATAGTGGAAAACTATGAAACTACATCTGTTTTAAAATATGTCCTGACATTAACTTTAAATCGGAGAGTACTTGTGTCAAACAGATAATTAAAATGCAGCAATACTAAAGATACAGAGCAAAGGGTGAAAGTTGAAGAATACAATACCAATCCAGTGGCGCTTGGCACCGACAGGGTAAACTTGTGTTCAAAATTATAATCTTTGTTCAAGAGATCTGCACTCGATAAGCAAACGCAAGTAGCATGTGATAAACAAACACAAGTTTCACATTGAACAACAAAAGATATTTAATATAACTTTCATGAAGATTTGTCTCTCTCACAAAAAACAAAAACAGAAAACAATGTAGCACGTAAGCACATCGTGTGTCTCGAATCAAGCATTTCATTGCAGCATCTTGAGTAAGTCGTTATTCACACAGTAAGAAAAAAAAATAAAAATGTCTTTTATCATATATCAATTTAAACACAAATATTTATACCTTTAGCTCTCTTGCCAATATCAGAAAACGGTGCCGGATTGCTCCCCATCTCTACTCAGAAACTCTATATACACTCTGTAATTACCAGAAAATTATAACTTTAATTATTATAGGAGCTTGTCAATGCTAATAACATATTGAATCATTCAAAATAAAAGCTACAAAAAAGCAAAAACGAATCAAGTAATATAATTAACAGCTATTTTCAATAGCGATTAAATCTTGAGATGAAGAAGAGACATACAATGGAGAAAAAAGCGGCTGTTCGGAGCGCTTCAGGCGAAGGTCAAGGAGCTCGGGGGAGGGCAACGATTAGGTCACAGCTGAATGAGACTGGCGGCTGACACGTGGATATTGATTCAGGAGGATTTGTTTTTTAAGTAGCGGCTTTGGGCAGTCGAGTCACCGGCTGGTGGGAAAAGGCACGAGTTGAATTGTCAAATTTACGGTTATGTCCCGGAATTGGCGGCTTGGGATTCACTTTGGCTTTCCTACTGCTGCTGGCTTTTATTGGCAATTCCACTGATTCTAGGGTTTCCGCTTGGTCCAAATTGATTTTCTATTTTCAGTTTTTTCTTGTTATTTTTAAATTTTTTCTGTCTTCTTCTAGTCCAAGTAAACAGCAAATAAATAAATAAAACAACATATTTTTTTTGCTTGTAGTCCAAAGTTTGTACAATTATAATTTTTCTTTAAGCAAACTGATAATCACCAAATAATTGTGTTTTTGGAGTTCTATGGACAGGGATGAAGGTAGAGATTAAAATTCGTTTTTAAAAGAAGCCTCACACACTCACGAGAGATTGTGGTTTGAGTTTTGACCAGCATATCTTAAAGGAGTATATTAGCATTATGGGCGGTAATTTGGATCAGGATTTATTTATTTGTTCGATTCGATTCGTTTTAAAGCGAATACGAGTTTGAAAAAATAGATTCGTTTAATAAATTGGTCAATTAGATTCGATTCGTTTATTAAACGAATCGAATACTAATTTAAGTTCGTTGATTCGTTTATTCATTTAGGATTAGTTTTATTATTTTCTTTTACTAGTTATTGTTATTTTTCAATTAAGATTCGATAAATTATGACTAATTATCATAGGAAAAAAAATGATATTTTCGAATATTTAGTGAGATATTTTTAATAAATATATTAATTATATATTTTATATGTATATATTTATGAAGAATTAATATAAATCAATTATGATAAATTATGATATTAAATAATATCATGACTAAATGAATATTCGTATTCAATTCGTTTAATAAACGAATCGAATACGAATCGATCACATTTTTATTCGATTCGTTTAGGATTCGATATAAATTTAATTCGTTAATTTGTTTTGCCACCCTTATAGTATATGCATGTGGTAGGTGACTTAAACATATGCACTAAAGCCTTTACGTGCTTTAATCATGTAGAGTTCAGGATTCGACCTTTAAATATTGTGTTCGAATTTAGGGAGTATGTTTTTTATAAGAGTCCGTTTACACATTTCATTTAAATCCAGAAAAAATTGTTTGACAACGGAATTTTCAACCATTTCAATATATATATATATATATATATTATATATATATATATATATATATATAAACATTGATTTTTTTTCCCTAAATAGTCTAACTGGACCATCGCTTCTGATATAGAAAATTCCGTTATTACTATGATTATAAATATTAATAAATTTGTATTTTAATATTTATGAAGATTAAAATCCTTGTAGCTCATTAAGCCCCAAAATCTATGGGCTGAGTAGCTTTATTCGTTATCTACACTGGGTACGTAATATGGACTTTTTTTTTTCCGCACACACATAATATGGACTTTGAAGATAAAAGAAGTGAAAGAGATGGCCCAACAAAGTGTTTTAAATCTTATGACATTTTTTTTTGTGATGACAATAAGATGCAATTTAATTTCAAAAAATAAAATAATAACAATGATAATTGTAGGTCTCGAAATCAGCCCGCAATCAGATACATGTGTCGACATACAGTTGAATCTTTCTATGCATGTCTCCCCATTAGGACTGCTGCGTGCAGACTCATGTCCAATAAGAGAGTGACACTTATCATAATACTATTGTACTACTGAACAAGAGGAGTTAAAAGTTACATCTGAAGTCCAACGACCCCAGAGACAACCTAGACCCGACTATGAGATAATGGTTCACCGTTTTCCCCAGAGTCCAAATAATTCCGATGAAATTGAAATTTATCCAAGGAAATTAAGCTCCACCCCCGAGTGACATCTCTCTGAAATAACGTCACTACGAAGTATATCATTCCGGAGTGAAAGAACTATGAACTGAATCCATCCGACCTATACTTGTTTTGAGGAGTATCACTATGGAACCCATCAAGGTGTATCGAAGTATTTCGACCTCAACATCAGTACCTCGGATTACATGATGTCACATATATCTCCACGCGAAATCAGTGGACTTTAATGACAATCTACTTATCTTAACATGCAAGCAGGGTTTATCATGCACAATAACATGTGTGATTACACATAATATCATATTGGAGCATGTATCATGCCAAATATACACTATACATCTAAATAGTAGTCCAATTATGGACAAGTGTCAGTCAGATGTTGACACCTATATACATGTGACCATGTATTAACCAAAAAACTTATAGGTCGATTGAAAGAATTGACTATTGACTAATACAAGTATAGCATAAGCATACATTATTACACACTCTAATTAACAACTTAATCGCAAACATAAAAAGAAATGGAATATCTTAACCAAACATTACGTTTGTACATGTCCAAATTATAAAGAACTTTTAGAGCAAAATCCATAATTCAATTAGACTTCCTCTGGGTCAGACTCAACAAATTGAAGTTAACAAATATTCATTTTCTATCTCATTTTTACCGCACACAATAATAATAAAGAAACTAACAATAATCAATTCAATGTCCAAAAATCTATTGAATTTATGCATAACAATCAGGGAAAATAAAAATCTACACCAAAAGAATAAACAAAATGGTATAAGCACTTTGTAAATAATTATTACCTATTTAAGGTATATGATATAATTTCGAAGGCTTCAAATTAGCAGTGACATTAAAATACTGCAATGTCTCAATCCACTTCTCCTGATTCTTCAACAAATGCACAGCAATCGTGTCCGGCCAAAGCTCATGAGTACACCTCGTCGGTGGCACCGGAAAATTGTACATCGACCACTTAGCATTGTACCGATTTTTCGCCCGGCGACCGTCTCTGATCCATTCTCCGAACACCTTATCCTCCGGCCCTTCTAAATTATCTTTTGGTATATCAGAAACCCTAATCCACTCAGCAATATCCCAAGAAATTAAATACCCCATGCCTGACATGTAATGCACAAAAGGGTCCATGCTAGGGCATGGAATCACATACCCATAATATAAATCCTCTCTAGGCAATGGCACCAATGATTTGACTAAATTTTCTAGCCTAATATATGTATCATCGTCAGCTTTCATCACATAATGATAAGGAGGATAAGACCTGTCTGATGTGTTAAAAATTTCAGACAAGCTTGAGAAATAAGTGTAAGTTTTACCCTTATTCATATTCTCTTTGCAATTGAGAATAATTATATCGTCATAACGCATTATCTCTAGTGCAACGAGTACTTTTTGGTCTTCTTTTGTTAGGTTGCAAAACACAAACTTGACATCAACTTGTGCACCCATTGGAGACTGTGTGCCGTAGATCATACGTAAGAAGTGCCGGCGGTGGTACTGATCGGGAAGTGTCAATATTCCGATGAGTATCCGAATGTCTTCCGATGACGATGAAGAGTTTGTGGCACTAATATTACTGGAATATTGGTTGGATAGATGGGTGGTAGGGTCAAGAAAAGCGCAATGTCGGAATTTGAGAAAGTTATCGAATCTGACTTCGTTGATGGAAGCTAAGAAACAAAGAAACAAGATGAAGAATAAAGATGACAAGATGAATCGGCGTTGGTATGGCTTTGAGGCTTTCATTACTAATTGTTGTTGTGTAATTTGAGCTTGAGATTATATGGAGAGGCTTTTGATTTTGCATGTGAAGTGATTTTAGTTAATAAATTGTGAGGAGCATTTCTTGAATGGAACGCATTTAAATGGCTAGCTAGCTTGGTGGTCAGTTTCCTGAATTTGAGACTACCAATTTGACTTTTCAGAACCTTTAACTTTAAGGAAGGTGATGGTGGAACCCAAAAAAAAAAAATCACGAGTGAATGGGAGAAAGCATGAACCGACTGAATTGCCCCAAATGGGTGTGTGGTTTGGTGATAAAATAGTTATAATTTGATTTTCGAATTTTGGGTTTGAGTTCAATAAGTATATTTCTTATAAGAATTTGGGACAGTCAAAGATTTTAGTTGTTTGTTTATGGGAATTCAAACATTTCAAAAAAAAAAACGAACCATTGAATTAATAAATGAGTGAAAATATAATTATATGATTAGGTAGTTTTTGTGATGACATAAATGATTTTTTTTTTCTATCTGTATAATAATGTGATTTTTGTGTGTTTGGTTAATAAATTTTTTTTTTTTTTGGGTGGACAAGGTTAAGATTGAAGAATTAGAAAAACAAAGAAAACGCTATTTTCATAAGATTCTTATCAAATTTTTTTTTTTTTTTTTTAGTAAAATGAAACCAATAAATTAAATTTTGTGTTTCAAAGATCCATGATACCATGATAGTGTAATTTCGAACAGAGAATAATATTAGATTATTACTAAGGAGTCTTTTGTCAATATATTCGATATATATAGAACCCTTCATTTCCATAACTTATGGCTAGTATCTTGCATTTGTATGTACAAATTGCAAATAGTATGCGAGAAATAAAATGGTAGCATAAATGGTGGGATTGAACCAAACGTTGCCGGCTATTTTTATAAATTTTAATTAGTAATTTATTGGACATTAATTGCTCAAAAATGATAGACATACATAAAGAAATCCAGAAAATTTCTACACATTTCTCACTGTAATTAAAGTGATTGATCATTGTAGCTACAATAAAAAAAGTGTAGTAATTTTCGAAATTTCTTTATGTATGTCTATCACTTCTCTTAATTACTAAGTAAACCAAGTCAAAATTTTATATTTTATTAGGTATTTTTGCATGAACATGGATATAAAGCAACCCCCACCCATTGACTATATATATATATAAAAGTGCTTTTTGAACCTTCCGCAATCCGCATCAACTTGATTTATAGGGATCCAAGAAAAAATCATTGTTTAATAATAATATAAAAAAAGGGTCATTCGTATGCTGTCTATGTGAATATTTAAGTGTGTGTATATTGAGTGTGAATATTTTATAAGTTAATATTTATTTTTTATTTTGTACATAATCGAATTTATCAATCATTTGCCTATAGATTTTTGGTCAATTAAGGTTTAAGACATCAAGCGAAATTCAAATTTCAAACGTCTTTAGTCATCACAAAAGATATTTTTGTGAGCCAAAAACGACCATTTGATAAGGTGATTATCTGGGTAGTGTAGTCTAATAACAAAATCATAATAATTTCTTTTTTAATTTTTTATGATTTAATTATATGTTTCGTTTGTCTTTTATTTGCTTTTGTTATTTCTAATAGAAAAACATTTCTCTGAGTCAAAAATATATATGCCTGTGTTTCCTCCCCCGTCTCATTTGCAGATTGAATATATCTTTTCTCCAAAAAAATTTAAAGGTTGCCAAGCTCTTTAATCTCAAAACAAATAAAAGTAAAAAATAAAAATAAAAATAAAATTTTTATCACCGTCAATCCATAATTACAAGCTAATAATATTCAAATTGGACATGATACAAAGATATCAATTACAATTTTGTGTGTCTGTACACTGTACCCTTGAACAAATTTAAAAACGAATCAAAGAACAAAAGAATAAGAAACTAGAAAAACAAAATCCAATCTCAAAATAAGACTTGAACCAAACCAAATATAGTTATCTTTTTTCCTAATCAATCTCAAATTTAGAAAAGGGAAGAGAATTTTATACTAAATCTCGATAACCGACATAATTTTTTTAGTATTTTTACGACACGGATCTTAAACAAAAACAAGACCTAAAGAGCGAAAAATATGTCCTAAGAAAAGAAATTTTGTGCAAATTTGTAATGGCAAAACCTATCCAAAAAAATAAAGGCTCCGCTCCATCACAAAATCTCCCAAAAAGATTATAAAAAATGTTCAAGGAGACATAAATTCAAAACTGTTTGCCCTACAATACTTGAGCTCCAAAGAAATCTGTCTCTCGATCTGAAGTTGTTTATGAAAATTTGCAATAAACATTTCAGCTCTCTTATCAATATCATCTTCAGACGGATAGCTAACGGTTCTGTGAAGTTCCCTGTTAGAACCAGAACCTGTAAATGAATCAGGAGAATCTTCCGTGCATGCTCTTAAACCAGGCCTGTCGTTAAAACTCAGACGGCGTTTATCCGACGAAGCCCTGAATATTGACGCTATATGCCAGCGATTAAGGCTAAAGTTCAGCAAGAACTTCACCTTCTTCACTGCGTTCCTTAGGCGGCTAAGCATTGATCACCTGCGATTATAAATGAATAAAATTTGGATATGGGGTTTAAGGATTTTTCTTTTTTTTTTTTTGATTGAGAAACAAAAGATCGATGCTTTATATAGACATATAAAAGAAATAATTAAGCAATCGGAAGTTGCGTATTAAAATGAAGTGACGGCGTAACGCGTTTGATGAGAGCTACAAGTTGGAATTTTATGTTAGATGAAGAGCATATTGGGTCAATACTTTGATTATTTCTCTATATCAACTTTCTTTTGTTAGTGATATGATAAGAAGGAATATATTTGAAGTTACTTTGAAACTACCTTTTATTTTTTATTTTTTATTTGAAAATATTGGAAATTTCGTCGTGCGAGCAGATAAAATCTTTGATTGCCTCAAATCATTACAAATAAATATATCAACTAGACTCAAACTCAAAACTTAACAATTAAGTCTTAGATTTTTTACTACCAAATCAACCCTTTGAGAGCATTCAAACTATCTTATTCTAACAAGTAATAGGCCCCAATTTTTTTTTTTGATAAAATCTACACGTACGAAAGCAAGTTTAAAATGAAATTCCCTATCAGAAAATCTCTTGAATTGATCCAATAACTCACGCGCATGGTGCAAATTTACTTAATTACGTATAGTGTACATTAGACTCGGCCGGCGGTTCGGTTCCGGTTCCACACTTAAGTGGAACCGGAACCTTAAACCGAACCGGAACCGACCGGTTCGGTTCGATTCCAAGGCTTTTTTTTTGAAAATTAATTAAAATAAATGAGATTAATTTTATAAATAAAAAAAATTATTACATTGAAGAGCTTGAGCTTAAATTTTTAAAAATTTCAGTTGCCTACGTATCCTCCAAGGGTGAGAGGAATCAAAGCTCACGTAGTTCCATTACAAGTTTAAGACATATCCCCTTTGTAAATTATAATTTTACAATTATCAATCATCATTATCAGTTGATCCTTCGGCTCTGGTTCCGCTTGCACTTGTTGCAGAAGCATTATCGAACAAATCTTCAAAATCATCGGGGGCATCTTCTTGTTGTCTCAGATCAGCTCGAGTCCAATCATCCACACAAGCTGTTGCTTCTAGACTGCTTGGATGTAATGAAGATCGTCTAGCTTCCAATATATTACCTCCCAAGCTGAAGGCTTGCTCAACCGCAACGGTGGAAATATGTGATGCCAAGATCTCTTTAGCAATAATAGATAAAACAATATATATATTTTGATGCCGGTTCCACCATTCAATGATTTTAAAATATTTACTGCATAAACTTTCATTAGAAAACTCAAAATTTGTAGATAAATATTTATATAATTCAGGGTTATTAGTTGTTGTATCCCTAGATTTTTTATTTCGTTGCAATAACCAACGATCCCCTGCGCTAAGTCTTGTTTGAATTACCGGTTCGCTACTACTAGATTGACCTAATGTTCATAAGTTATATCTTACAATATAATCATTAAATAAAATAATTAAATCACTTCTTAATTTCGTCATTATGCTCGTAATATCAACATCATCTAATATTCATAAATAACCATAGTAAGCTTGTAAACCACCATTCAAACCTTCTAATTTAAATTTAGGATCAAAAACAGCAGCAATAAGATAAAGTAAATGAATTTCTCTAAAATAATTCAATCATTTTACCTTCATAGCATTAATGGCTTCGAGCAAAACAATATCATTAGGGTCGTCACTGTCAACATGCTCATCGAGAGTGCCAACAATATTCAAACTCTCAAGAAGAAATAAATGTGCTGTAGGATAATAAACACCGCTAAAAACTAAAGTAGCATCATTAAAAACTCTTAAAATATCTAAAAAAAATTCACAAATATCCCATTGACTAGGATAAAGTGTGATATTTTGAACATGTTGAGAAAAAAAAACTAATTAATGCATCTTTGTATTGAAATGCTTGACATAAAAGAAAATAAGTAGAATTCTAACGTGTTGGAACATCTCTTGAAAATTTAATTGGTTTAATATCATTTATTTTACAAAACTTGGTCCATTCTCTCCTAACTTGAGAATATGATCAAGTACAGTTAAGTGTCGTTGTAATTGGATCAAAGAAAGGTGATAATAATTTTAGTCCGTCTTGCACACATATGTTAAGGACATGACATGTACAACGAATATGAAAAAATCAACCCCCTAAATTTGGTTCACATAAGGATTTTAAATCACAAATGGATGCAGTATTTGTAGATGCATTATCAAATCCAATTGTTAAAATTTTTTCTACTAAACCATATTCATCAAAAATTACCTTCATCATTCTAAAAATATTATGTGCAGTATGTGGGTCATCAAAAACTCTAAATGCAATAAGTCTTTTTTGCATGGTAAATGATGCATTAATCCAATGACAAGTCACACCCATGTATGAGTGTGTTTGCCAATGGTCACTCCAAATATCAGAACATATAGAAATACGACCTTTCATCTCTTTAAATATTTCATTTAAAATAATTTTACCATCTTTATATAATTTGAAAATATGACGTTTTGTTGTGTTTTGAGTCATTCTACATGCAGCAGGGTTTAAATCATTATGCACGTAATTAGTAAAATGAAGTTTTTCACCAAAGCTTAAAGAAAGATGTGCCATACAAGTTAATTTCGCAAATTCTTCTCTATTTTTTTGCATCAGAATATTTAAATAAATCTACACTACTCGTACCTCTACTAGATGATGCGTACCTGCCCATTTGAGTTTGCGTTGTATCAATGTCAAGTTCAACCGGATGATGTTTTTCCATGTGCTTGATCATATTGCCATATCCACCCGAAAATTTATAGATAACCCCACAATAGTTGCAAATTGCTCGTTGTGAACCATCTTCTAGGCGTTCCAAATTAAAATGAATTTTGAAAATATCTGAGAACCGAGCCTTAACTTCTCTTCTCTGTGATTGTGCACTGACACTATGGTCGCTCTCTTGGGTTGACATATTTGACATTATGTTCTCAGATGAGCTTGCCATTTTTTTTTTAGAAATTAGGAAGAAAAATAATAAAATTGAATAATTGCGATGCGAATGATAACAAATTAACAACTAAATGAATTGAGATTGAGAATAAGAATATAAGATTATAAGAGAATTGTATTGAAGTAAGATTGAGAATAAGATAATTATAGAAAATGAGAGAGTTGAGAATTTGGTGTGATGAAATTATGAAAAATGAATCATATTTATAGAATTTTAGAATTTTTTTGATACCAATAATGCCCCTAAATATAACCGTTTTATTACCGTTATTAGGGGTACATTAGTAATTTATATTTTAAATAATAAAAATAATTTTTTTTTTATTTGGGCAGGGAGCCAAACGGCTCTCTGCCCCCCCAACGGCTACTAGCCGTTGGGGCCCCAATGGCTAGTATCATTTGGGGGTAGGGTTCTTGTTGGAACCGCCGAACCGGTGGAACCGTATGGTTCCACCGGTTCGGATCGGTTCGAGTTGGGGTCGAACCCCAACCGAACCGGTCCCCTTCCGGTTCGGTTTCGGTTCCGAACCGGAACCATGGCCGGGTCTAGTGTACATGACCAGTGGCCCCGAAGGGGGTGTGTGCCGGGTGGCTTAGTGACATGACACTTAGAATTTGATTGTTGAATTCCTATGTTCGAATTCAATGTGTGTATTTCTTGTAAAAACATGAGAGATTTAGAATTTTAATTGTTTTGTTTAAGCCGGATCGAGTGATTTGCCTGCGGAGTTTCCCACATTTAAAAAAAAAAAACATAAACCAATACCTAACAATGTATATGTGTTTGGGCCAAATTTGGTCCAGGGGTAGTTTCGTCATTTTACTTCAAACCCAATATTGGACGCACCCCTGAAGCCTCCTAATCAAACCCCAAAGACATAATGTCGGCCCGGGCCCGATGAACACCAACACCCGTAACCGAAGGACCATCCAGAGGCCGGCCCACGTAACGCCTAAGTTCATAAACACCATTCATAAATTCAACAGTTGCCAGCCAACAACGGGCAAATACAAATACAACCCCCCTCATGAAGTCGACCGTTATCACGACCCAACGGACAAGCAATCAAATGGCAATAAAGGCACACGTAACTTAAGCATGTATATATAGGAAATGAGTTTCCAATAGGAGGGGGGAACGTCTGGCTCTCATACCCATAGCTTTGGGACATCCTCAAGCTCGCCACTGCTGCCACTTACCGCTCTCACGGCATTCAACGGAGTTCAAGGTAGCATCTAACCTTGACCTTCCATCTACAACTACCTTTGTTCATTTACTGACTTGGGCGTCGGAGTGCCCCCGGCACCTACCACACCGGTGGGCAGAACTCCCGCTCACTCTACATCTTTGTTTTGCAGGATCGCTAGCGCCCCCAACTACAAATTCTCGATTGTGGACCTCGGGCGAAAACCAGCGTCCACAATTTGGCGCCCACCGTGGGGCCCTTGCGATTCATGGCATGCAAAGATCTCTCCATCTACATTAGATCTCATGATCACTTAATTAGTAGTCCTTTAAGAATAATTACAAACATTGGGGCACATATCTTCAACCTCCCAAAGGCCCGAGGATACGGGTCACACCAACAATCATATCATTTGATCCAATCAATTAGGAGCATTCAAAAATACAGCAAGTGGAAATCCACCATCAAACGACCATACACTTAATCACCAGAAAAACCACCATGATTTTCCAGCCGACCGATCACAACAAGTTATCTCCTCCATGCATAAGGAAATACATGAGTTGGAAAAAGTGATTCTCTCTAGCCTACCCGGTACCGGACTACCAGTGAACCAATACTTGGATCATCCTACACACTTCTACCAGTCGACCAGAGAATATCCTCATAAACCACAGTATACTCCAATAAACCAATAAACTATGAAGGAGGATTGCCATCACACCCAGACTACGTGAAAGAAGTGTTATCTTCTGCAGACGACATTGAAATGATCCTCATTTCCTTCAGAAGACATTAACAGATTGTCAATAATTTTAGACTCAATTCGACCAGTCTCAATGACCTACATTGGGAACAAGGAATGTTCCTTCAATGAAACCATTTTCTTTACCATTCACCTCGTATGATGAAGCGATGCACTTAGCATAAGGAGATTGTCCCAATCGACAGTACCCGAATGAAGATTTGGCGAGGACATCCCGGTCAACATTACCAGGGGGCACGAATAAGGGAGTGCTCTGATGAAATTCACTCATGTGATGAGGTTCACTTGGGGCAGAGAATCACGTGGGCCTGCGCGGACAAGATGAATGCGGCGTCGTTTGGTTTTCGTATTTGGGTTTATTAGTCATGTTATCTGACGAGTATTGTGGCTCGTCTGCTATTTAAGAGGTAAAGAAGAAACCCTAGAGACTCGAGAGAAGAGTGTTAAGAATGAGTGAAGTAATTGTAGGCTGAAGGGGCGCACTTCATGCGGCATATGGTGTGTCCTCGTCCACGTCACTTGAAGAGCTGCTTATATCCATGCTCTTCATCCACTGGCATGTGGTTCCTGGGAGTGTAATGGGTGTTCATATCAGAAGCTATGACACTTGGAACCATACTACCCTTGCTTTATGATTTCCTCAGACCGAAAGGACATTTGAACACAGCAATTCCTCAGTCAACTACGTAGCTAGAGAGATCAGTTCTGCTATAAGAAGCAGCTTCGGCCCTATTGAGTGTTACAGATCTTTGCTTCCCTTAGCTGAGAGATGTAGGACTTTTGGACGGTTGAGCCGACGCGTTTGTTTGGAGTAGTCGATTTGATGATGGATGAGCTATTGGTTTTGTTTTGCTTCTTTTGGACCTTGTTTGGGCTTGCACTACCGGATATGCTTGGAATCTGTGTTTTTGGATGGGTTGGGCTAAGCTCTACAGTCTTGGTTGGAGATTTATCTGTACCTCAGTTGTGTTTTATTTGCGAGGCTTTGTGGGTTTCCAAAGCTTCTCAGATTTTTGAGGTCGCTCGGGCTATGTGGTTTTTGTCGTTTGGGCTGATTTTAAACTGACTTTGCTTATGGCCTGGTACATGCTTGTGGGTTGATTCTTTGCTCTCTTGGTTCCTCAGTCTTGCTGGAGGTTGGGCTGTTTTTGTTGGCCTTTCAAGACTTTCTATGGGCCGACTGGGCTTGTTTCTTTGTTGTTTGTTTTTCTCAATGCTGTGGACTCTACAACGTGGGCCCTACTGCATATATTACAAATATTTAGCAGTCGACATATGATGTTTTGTTGGATTACAAATAATAAAGAGTGAGAGAATGTTCTTCTGGCTTTCATCAAGTCCAGTCGACCGGGGACATCCCCCATAGACTAATGTCGAGTCAAGGTGTATACATGGATTACACATGTAGTATGAATTATACCTTCCTGGAACTCATCAAGTCCAGTTTACCGGGGACATCCCCCATAGACTCATGTCGAGTCAAGGTGTAGACATGGATTACACATGTAGTATGAATTATACCTTCCTGGAACTCATCAAGTCCAGTTTACCGGGGACATCCCCCATAGACTCATGTCGAGTCAAGGTGTAGACATGGATTACACATGTCGTATGAATTATACCTTCATGGACTCATCAAGTCCAGTCGACCGGGGACATCCCCCATAGACTCATGTCGAGTCAAGGTGTAGACATGGATTACACATGTAGTATGAATTATACCTTCCTGGAACTCATCAAGTCCAGTTTACCGGGGACATCCCCCATGGACTCATGTCGAGTCAAGTTGTAGACATGGATTACACATGTCGTATGACTAATACCTTCCTGGCCTCAGCAAGTCCAGTCGACCGGGGACATTCCCCATAGACTCATTTCGAGTCAACTTGTAGACATGGATTACACATGTCGTATGACTCATATCCTCCTGGACTCATCAAGTCCAGTCGACCGGGGACATCCCCCATAGACTCATTTCGAGTCAACTTATAGACATGGAGGGCACATGTCGTATGACTGATATACTGACCTTCATCGGGTCCAAACGATTGGGTACTTCCCCAATGGCTCTTGTAGACTCAAGTTGATAACTTGACATTCGTTTGGTTCAATTAGTAGGCAGCATCAACGCTCAAGTACAGCTACATAATATGGCCTCGTCCCAGGCGACACATGCGTCAAGTACTCTCCAAGCCAATGACTCTTGACTTAGAGAGTAGGGGACAAACTGTTTGGGCCAAATTTTGGTCCAGGGGTAGTTTCGTCATTTTACTTCAGATCCAATATTGGACGCACCCCTGAAGCCTCCTAATCAAACCCCAAAGACATAATGTCGGCCCAGGCCCGATGAACACCAACACCCGTAACCGAAGGACCATCCAGAGGCCGGCCCACGTAACGCCTAAGTTCATAAACACCATTCATAAATTCAACAGTTGCCAGCCAACAACGGGCAAATACAAATAAAACCCCCCTCATGAAGTCGACCGTTATCACGACCCAACGGACAAGCAATCAAATGGCAATAAAGGCACACGTAACTTAAGCATGTATATATAGGAAATGAGTTTCCAATAGGAGGGGGGAACGTCTGGTTCTCCTACCCATAGCTTTGGGACATCCTCAAGCTCGCCACTGCTGCCACTTACCGCCCCACGGCATTCAACGGAGTTCAATGTAGCATCTAACTTTGACCTTCCATCTACAACTACCTTTGTTCATTTACTGACTTGGGCGTCGGAGTGCCCCCGGCACCTACCACACCGGTGGGCAGAACTCCCGCTCACTCTACATCTTTGTTTTGCAGGATCGCTAGCGCCCTCAACTACAAATTCTCGATTGTGGACCTCGGGCGAAAACCAGCGTCCACAATATGCATAAAATCAATGGGGGCCACAATGGGGTATGGTTTGGTGACATAATATTTATGATTTGTGTTAAGGAATATTATTATGGAAATCTTGATTTCATAATATAGATTTTCATAATAATATTCCTTAACATTCCTTAACAATTTGATTGCTTAATTCCTAGGTTCGAATTCAGATGGTGCACATCTTGACATATTCTACTTAAATTTGGGGCGGGTTCAGGTGATTAGATGGCGGGATTTCCAACGTTTTAAAAAAAAAAAAAAAATCAATGGAGGCAGTATTATAAGAGACTTTGAGATTGAGTGTGTTCCTTAATATTGTTAGTATTTTTTTTTTGCCCCAGTAGTCCCTTAATAACTCCGCCAGTATCTGAGAGTAAAAGGAGTCAGGCTAAGGAAGATGAAGATGAGGAAGCGACATAGGTAGCGAAGAAAAGCAAAGAATTCACAATTACCGGGCTAAACAGTCCCCAAGTAAGCACTGAGCTCCCTATTTGTGAAAGTTTGGTTGATACAAGCACTCGAAATGGAAACGAAGAAGCAATTCAAGACTTTCCGGACACGGTGAAGGCTGCGGAGCAGTCTCGCCGAACATCATGAAAATATTATGTTGGAATGTCCGGAGATTGAGGAATCCTCAGACATTCAGAGCTGTGAAAGAGACTCTTTCCAGTATGGGTGGACAAAAAATCGACCGAACCGAACCAAACCGCAAACCGAACCAAACCGGACCGAATTTACGGTTTTTTTTCTAACGGTTCGGTTTGCGGTTCGAATTGGCCCACCCCAAACGGTTTACGGTTCGGTTCAGGAGCTAATCCGAACCGCGCCTGTTAAACCGAACCGAACCGTTATAATTAAAAAAAATTATATATTTTTATAAAAAAAAATTGGAATTTTCTTTTAAGTTAATTCTATGTTTTCATTTTATTAGTATGTTAATTAATACTTTTTATTCTTAAATTTTTTGTTAATACTTTTTATTCTTCAATTTATTTGTTAATATTTTTATTCTTAAATTTTTTGTTTTATGGTAGCATCATTATTCTTGAAAGTAAAATGTTGGATTTGTCTCTTAATTAGAACGATGGTAGCATCATTATTCAAGGTAATTTCTTAAAAAATACAAGAATTAATTGTGCCTCATTTTTCAATCCTTAATGAAGTGCATGTATTCCCTGGAGTCACATCTTAAACCCTAGCACTTCATACTATTTGTTGGATAGACTAGTTTTTTTTTTTTTTTTTGTTTGTCTTCACTTAAGTGGATGAAAAATTGTTTTAAATATAATAATCTGTAAACCGAACCGAACCAATCCGTAAACTACTGGTTTAAAAAATTTTCAATCCGAACCAAATCGTTATTTAGCAAAAACCGAACCGCGCCCACCCCTACTTTCCAGCCATAACCCCTGGTGGTTTTCCTTTGTGAAACCAAAATGGTAGCTGAACAATTGGAGACAGTTAAGTTTCGGTTAGGTTTTGATGGTTGTTTTGTTGTGGACATAATGGGTCTGGGAGGTGGACTGGTCCTAATGTGGTACAATCACTGTGATGTTAGGATTGTTTCCTTCAGTAGCCACCACATAGATGCTATTCTTAACTCTCAATATGGAAGTAAATGGCGCTTTACAGGAATATACAGGCATCCAGAAAGTGATCAAAAGAGACATACATGGAAGCTTCTGAAAAGATTATCCTTTTGTTTTGACCTCCTCTGGTTGTGTGGGGGAGACTTTAACGAAATTCTAGCTTCGGAGGAGAAGCGTGGAGGAGATGAAAAAGACAGTAAGCTGATGACTGAATTTAGAGAAACCACTGGGGAATGTGATTTATGAGATCTTGGATTCCTTGGATATCATTTCACTTGGTCGAATAGAAAGTTTGGGAACAATCTAATTGAGGAGAGACTTGATAGGTTCCTTGCAAACTCAAAGTGGCGAAACCTGAATTACAGACTCGATGTCCGGAACTTAGACCACTGGAGATCGGATCACTGTCTTATTTTGTTAGAAATCAAGAGCAAAAGTTGGAAAGACCTTTTGGGGCAAAGAAGAGAAAGAAGGTTCTTATATGAAGAAATGTGGAACTCATATGAGCAATGTAACAATATCATCAAAAAGTACTGGTCTGAAAGGAAGGAACAACCAACGCAGCAACCTATTCAAAGTTTTGCCAGAAAAGTAAAGATGACCCAAGATTCGTTGAATAGATGAAGTACAAATGAGTTTAGCGATAGGAAAAAGAAGATGAGAATGCTGCTAAAGGATCTTGAGTGGACCAAGAAGAACGGGGATCAATATAAATATTGAGCATGAATCACCTTACTAGATAAACAAATAGAGTTAATGGTTCAAGAAGATGAGATTTACTGGAAACAAAGGTCAATGGTCTCATGGCTCAAGACAGACGATAGAAATACAAAGTTCTTTCACGCTCAAGCATCAGAGAGAAGACGGCGAAATGAGATCAAAGGCTTAATTGACAATCAATGGAATTTGGTGGAGGATGAGAGCCAAATTGAAGGTATCATTTGTAGTTACTTTGCAGAACTTTTTAGCTCTATTGAACCAACAGAGGAAGCGATGACCGCGGCACTAAGGGGGACGAGTAAGAAGATTACTGCTGAAATGGATTCCACGTTAAACCAACCCTTCACAAACGAGCATGTAAAGGAATCATTGAGTGATATTCACCCTACCAAGGCACCAGGGCCGATTACCTGCAATATTCTTTCAGAAACAATGGCCATCTGTTGGCAAACAAGTCACTGCAACATGCCTATCCGCCCTTAACAAACTTACAGACATTTCCTCCCTCAACCACACTCTTTTAGTGTTTATCCCAAAAGTTAAGAATCCTGAAGTATCACATCCTTCAGACCTATAAGCTTGTGCAATGTGGTATACAATATTATAGCGAAGTGCATAGCCAACTTATTGAAGTTTGTATTAAAGGACATCATCTCAGAGAATCAAAGTGTCTTTGTTCCTAACAGATTAATAACTGATAACATCATTATTGGGTATGAATGCTTGCATAAACTGAGAAAGATGAGGAAGGGAAAAAAAATGGACAGTGGCGCTGAAACTCGACATCAGTAAAGCCTACGATAGAATTGAATGAGGCTTTGTGATCAGAGTCCTGGAAAAGATAGGTATCCTCTCACACATCCGAAGCTTAATATGAAACTGCATTTCTACAATTTCTTTCTCAATAGTACTCAATGGCCAAGTAAAGGGATCTATTCAACCCAACAAGGGCTTACGACAATTATGCCATCTTTCCCCTATCTTTTTATTATTTGTACTGAAGCTCTATATGGGTTACTTCACAAGGCAGAACGAGATAAATAGATTGTGGACCTCAAATTCAGCAAGACATTGTCGGTCTCACATCTACTTTTCGCAGACGATAGCTTGGTTTGTTCCAAGGCATCGGTGACGGGGTGCAGCAAGTTAAAGGAGATGTTTGATGCATATGCGACTGCCTCGGGGTAAATTTTCAACTTTGAGAAATCCGCGCTGATGTCCAGCCCCAACACGAATGCTAACACAGTGGAGAGAATCAAAGACATCTTCCACCTCAATACCGCACCTGCCCACGAGAAGTACTTAGGTCTACCCTCTTTGATTGGAAGGAACAAGAATGGAAGTTTCAAAGAACTAAAACAGCGAGTAATTAATAAGTTGATAGGCTGGCAGAATCGTTTCTTCTCATACGGCGGGAAAAAAATGTTGATTAAAGTTGTAGCACATACAATACCAACATATGCCATGAGTGTGCTTAAGATTCATGGTGGTGTGTGTGATGAGATTCAGAAGAAACTTAATTCATTCTGGTGGGGGTCAGACAGCTCGCAGAAGAAGATTCACTGGTCTAGCTGGCAGAAACTGTGCAAATCCAAAGATAATGGGGGGATGGGATTTCGGTGGTTTGAAGCCTTCAACCAAACACTCCTAGCTAAGCAGAGGTGGAGAATTTTGACTCAACCAAATTCACTTATGACATCTATCATAAAAGCAAGATACTTCAGAAACGCAAGCTTCTTTTCTGCCAATGTAGGGTACAATCCTAGCTTTATCTGGAGAAGCATAGTCTGGGGCCGAGAGGTATTAAAAAAGGGGATTCGTTGGAGAATATGTGATGGGAACAAGACATTGGTATACGAGTGCAATTGGATACCAAGAGACAACAACCTTCAACTACTATCACCACATTCCCTCCCACTGGACACCAAAGTTGCAGACCTTACCTGGACACTGAATGTCTTATCAAACAACACTTCTTGGAGGTGGATGCCCAAGACATACTGAGCCTTCGACTGCCCAGGGAACCTCGGGAAGACCAGATATGTTGGCATTTTGATAAAAGGGGAAAGTTCTCAGTGAAATCAGCATATCACTTAGCCAGCAAAAAGCTATAGGGGGCAGAAACTACAGGTCCATCAACAGATGACAAAATTTGGGGGAGAATATGGAGGCTTAACTTACCTCCAAAGATCAAAGTGTTCCTCTGGAAAAGCATATTAGGGCTGATCCTTGCAGCCAACAATTTGGAGAAATGAAGAGTACTACAAGAGGCTAAATGCCAGAGGTGTCGTATAACAGTAGAAACAATTGAACATGCTATCTTCCATTGTAAGACATCTAGGGACTGCTGGAAACATTCTCACTTTGAAGCCTTCATTTCGGCAAGAGGCAAGGGAGCTTTGGCGAGTGTAATGCTACAATTATTTGATGAGCACACCTACAGTGAAGTATACAATTTTATTGGGATAATGTGGACCATTTGGACTGGGAGGAATAACTCTATTTTTAGAGGTCAAACTATGGATTGGAGACACATTCTAGCGAGGGCCGAAGCTGTTCACAGTTCTTTCGAGATAGTCAAGACTCTGGATGTGAATGTGATGCCTCACGCTCAGGATATACCTACACAAATTTTGACCCATCCTCATAGAGAATGGTTGAAAGTTAATGTCGACGCTGCTCTTAGCGGGGATAGGATGAATGCAGGTTTATATGTAATCATACATGACCACAACCAATCGGTGATCGCAATTGCTACAAAGGTTATATTCTCAAATAGAGATGTGGAAGAAGCATAAGTTAGGGCCATTCTTTTCGGTCTGCATAAAGTAATGGAAACAAAACTTTCAACCCCTATCATTATGGAATCAGATGCGTTAAATGTGGTTAATCTTGTCCTTGGTAAGGGGATAGCCTCAAGGAAATTGGGTGGGTTATTGATGATGTTCATGCTGTCTCTCGATCCTTGAACATGGTCAAGTTCTAGTTCAGTCCAAGATCTTGTAACGAGATCGCGCATAGTTTAGCTAAGTTAGCATGTAATGCTCTTGTATTGGGCTTTTAGCAGGAGAATTTTCCCTACTGCATCAGATGTATTTTGTAATGTTGGCTTTTCTAATATAATTTCCTATCTTAAAAAAAAAAAAAAAAAAAAAAAAAAAAAAAAAAAACTCCGCCAGTAAATAGGGCTACAGCCTACAAGCGCGAGCTTAGTCTAGTTTGCTATATATCATTTACTCATACAATAGACCCTTTTGAGATTGGTTTATTATTTGTATATCATACTATAACTATTTATTATTAATTAATTATTATTATCATTAGATTAAGTTACATGTGAACATAATTTGATTTAGCAGGCCGCGGTGAGTTTTGTCTGACGCGGTCATGTTTTGCTTAATTAAATTTTCGATCTGAATCAATATCCAAACTCCATACAATCAAAAATAGGCCGCGTGGTCAAATAACAAGTCTCAACAAAATGATGCTTTACGTGTACTTAATTGCCCACCAAGTTTTATAAAAGAGAATTAATAATTAATAAAATAATATTCAGTTCTTGTTAATTATGAAAAAGAGCCGAAAATCATAGCCCAAATATTATGAACAGGTGGGCTTTTTTTTTTTTTTTTTTTTTTTTTTTAAATGAAATTCATTCATATATAAAAACATCACAATGATGTAATTACACGGCCATAAAAGCTCGAATACAAACTTAGGAAACTCCTAAGACTCAAGCTAAGTTAGGATAAAACCTAACAACATAAACTAATACATGTACTATATATTTCCCGTAACCAATAAAGATATATATTCACACTTAAAAACTACTTGAGAACGGGAGGAATTACGGGACCGGCCTGGTCACCCTACCTCAGCCTTAAAGCAAAGTCGGTGATTACAAATCTTTAGCTGGAAGTGAAATGACATAATACACATATAGTACATACAACTTCTACAACAATATACAATCAACCCAATACAAGATAATTTACAGATCTAGCATGTTATGAAAATATCAAATCTTCACTACTGGATCTACTAATTTGTCCGCAAAAAGCTTTTTGTATACTGATGAGAAGATAATTATTCCTGCATAAAACAGAAAATAATACCCAACAAATGTGGGATAAACTACCACTACAATAGTGGATCCACCAAACAAAAAAACCCACAAAAGAAAGACAACAATAAAAAACAGGGGCTCCCCTGCCGAGAACAAAAACTAATAAAATGAAATGAAAGAAGAAAAGAAAAAAAATGAACAGGTGGGCTTTAAGTTTTAAGGAGTAATGATATTTGACAACCTTACTTTATCTCATCAGACATCAGTCCATTTATTTTAAATTTAATTTTATTTAGAAAAATTTAAAAAAAAAATATATATATATATATATATATATATATATATATATATATATATATATATATATATATATATATAAATGTTTTCCCCCCTCTCATCTTCTCTCTTTTAAGCCTCTCTACACTAAATCAAATCAATTAACAAAACCATGCAAACTACTATCTATTGAATTGAATTCACCATAAGAGATTCACAGAGATTAGAAACAAAACACTTGTTTAATAAAAAGGGTAAAATCCAGTGAGATTTTTTACCATGTCAGCGCTTGGCCCAATTCAAAAATCAACTAACGTGGCAAAATTAATAAGAACTGAATATTATGACAGTAAAATTAAAAATCCTATTGTATAGACGTCTGTCGGGAGTGACTCAGTAGTGTAAGGTTTATGATTTAATTTTCAGTGCATGTATTCGATTCCAGGGGTGTATTTTTTGTGTACTCTGAGGCATCCGAAAATTTTATCTGCTTCATTTAAATCCGGATCACATGATTTGATCGTGAAATTTTCAACGTTTCAAAAAAAAATTTATATAAACACCTGTCTTGCCTCATACCCGTGCTCGAATAATCTAACATACTAAAATCTATAAATCTCATATGAAGAGACTCAAGCTTGTGCCATCAATTTCGAGGTCAGCAGCTACCACGAAGCTAAGGTTTTAATGACAAATTAAAGTTTCAGAACATCCTTACTGAGAACTCTATATTTGGCGTAAAATTTACACCAAATCTTACATTCTCTCCAACCATTGCTTAGAATCTTACACTAAATTAATAAATCTGAATTTTTTTTTACAATGTTTTTGAAAAAAAACAATAACATAATGTATGTTATTGCTATAGTATATTATTGCTGTTGACGGGTGATTTTCGTTACAGGGGCAGTTTCGAGATAACTCTCCCGAGACAATTATCATCCAATCGTGAATTTGTTTGGTTATAGGGGACCAAAGGCAAACTTAGCAGAAAACAAAATACACACAAGATCGACAAGAGGATTTTATGTGGTTCGGCGGAGCGAATCCAACCTACGTCCACGGGCACAAAGTGGGGTGTGATTTTATTACAAAACCGAGCTCGGTCGACCTGTTTTCAAGGGTGGTCAAGTGTTGCCGAGCTGTTTGCTTTGTGAGATTACAAATAGTACTTGAGTGAATTTTTTGCTAACCAACTCTTACAAATGATGTTACCCTCCCTTATATACTAAGAAAAAGTAACACTGTTCTCATATCTTCATGACGTCATCCACGCGAATCTTCGGCTGATTGACGGGCTCTCTGCCCCAACTGCCCCATCGAAAGCAGACGTGTCATCTGACTTCATGTCACATCACTCTGTTTTTTTCACTGCCACACTCAACAATTATGATGACAGTATGTAAAGGCGGTACAAGTCAGAGGATCACCTTGCAAGTTGCTATAATCACATCACATCTTTATGGATGATGATGCACATGACCTCATCTGGTCGGAAAATGACCTCCTCTCTGGTATGATTGATTATGCGTCTCATGCTCGTGCCCTTCTGCCTGATCTCGCCCTAACGAGGACGTTGAGTTTTTCCTCTATTAATTACAAAACTCATCATCGTAAGCGAAAATTCTTTTCGTGCCCTTCCTCGAGATGATGACTTCTTGGGGGTGAAAAACCAACATCAACAATTGTTATAACACTTCATGTCAAATTTGATATTATATTATTTACCTGCATTATTTTAGCGCAAGCAATACTAATGAGTGTCATAAATGATACATGGTTGAGATTGTTCTTAGATGACTTTTGTAGTACAAGTATTACAATTATTTCACGGTAATTGGGAAAATCCGAATCAGAATTAGGCTTAGAATACTGAATCAGACCCACGCAGCAGACCCTCACAGCAGATGCGCGTTTCAGACCCTGACAACAGACCCTGGAGCAGACCTTGACGGCGAACCCTGGAGCAGACCCTGAAGGCGAACCCTGGAGCAGACCCTGAAGGCCGAATCAGACTAAAAGCCGGAGATGCGGCAGACCCTGAAGCTTTGTGCGACTGCCTCTGAAACCAATGTTCGTCTGCTGAAGGTGAGCCTCTGAAGAAAGCGTTTGCCACTGACTGAAGATAGCGTCTGACCCTGAAGAAAGCGTCTGACTGATGAAAGCGAGCCTCTGCCTCTGACGCGACACCTCTGACTCTGATGAAAGCGTCTGACTGAACCACTGCTTCACTTTCCCGAGGCTTGTTGATGTCAACAATCTTCTTAAAATAAATTTGTCCCCTACCGTAGGTGCAGTAGAACCTGAGACGATTGTTTCTCAGGATGCAACGGAAAACGAACGAGTATGGGCACCACCAAAACCTGTTTCCAACGAACCACAAAGTGTTCGAACTCTTCCAAAAAAACAAAATAAACGAAAAACCGAGGGAAATGCTTAAAACGAATTTTTCCTTGTATGTATTGTGTTATGTTCTCTGTGTTGTGTATATCAAAAACCGAAAATCACAGCCCATTTAAAGGAAATTAACATGCCAATTAAATCTCATAAATGTGAGGCCTTTCACATGTAGTAACCACCAAGCTAATTAAATTAACTGTTATGGAACTTCAAAAGTCTTGGAAAAATAAAGAGACTAGCAAAAATTGGCTGGGCCGGGCCCGCACAATTTGGTCCGACATTCGTGTACGCAGGACGCGCGAGCCAAGCCTGTTCGGATTTTGATTTGCACCCCCTACGCGCGCACGTAGAGAGAGTCTTTATCCTCCTAACTCTTACCCATCTACATATGAACAATCATATATAAGCACAACTTCTCTATAATAGCTTTCCCATGTGGGACAAACTTAATTCTCTTTATTTTCCAACACTAATGGGTGAACTTTGAGCAACAATTTCTCATTCACCCAAGCACCATTTTAAACATATGAATATACCATTTCGAACTACTCACGGAGGAGTATCTGAATCATTCAATAACAATCACTAACACGAAATAAACCATGCTTAAAATTGAGCCTCAAAATGCTTATTCATAAGCATTTTCCAACAACTTTAAATCCGGCCGACTTTCGATCTAATTAACAAAAAGAATTCGAATGTGATATTCAAATAATAATAACAATAAGGTGAGGACCCAGTTGATACTTGATACAAATAGAACAAATTTTTATTTATTTAATTTAGATTTGAGTAAAGAAATTTATTTTTTATAATAAATTAGGACAATCAAAAATTTTACAACTCAAATACAAACAGTCGCAACTTACGAATTAGTTTTGCCTTTTACTCTATTTTTCGTTTTCACCACCACGATTTTTTGACCCTTTATTGAGTCAACCTCGTGACGACGACGTTTGGTCATTTGAAATAAAACTCAGAAATTCCTCATTAGATCTCGCCACTTTCCCGAGAGAATACTAAAAACTTTCCGAGAAAATGTCTCAATCGCACAGCGATACAATACCTCTCCACGCGTCCTCCCAATCCGACATCGACGAGATCGAAAACCTAATCAACGCCAGCCCCGCCACCGTCCTCCCGGCTCGGCCCCCGAGTCCGCCTCGGCCGGCGACGATCCCGGTCTCTTCCGCACCTTTCATCCAATCAAACATCCCTCCTCCTCCCCCTACCTCCTCCAATCAGAAGGTCCCATCTGCCCCCGCCCTTCCCCCACTCCCGCCCTCCACTATCTCTAGCGGTCCCCGCCCCAATATCACCTCGACCGGGTTCGGTTCTCCTCCCAACACGCTGACCGAACCGGTTTGGGACACTGTCAAGAGAGATCTGTCGCGAATCGTTAGCAATTTGAAGCTCGTCGTGTTTCCGAATCCTTACAGGGAAGATCCCGGCAAGGCAATGAGAGATTGGGATCTGTGGGGTCCCTTTTTCTTCATAGTATTTCTGGGGCTCACCCTCTCTTGGTCCGCCTCTGTCAAGAAGGTCAGTTTTCTATCTTTTGCATTTAAGTCCCATTGGTTTTTACCATAGCTTAGATGCTGGTAAGTGGATACTTTCAGTTTATACAAAAATTAGCACATTACATATTGGCTATTATTTGCTTATTTGGAAATTGTCTTCTGCATTTTGAGATTGGTTGGTTTCTCGCTCTTCATATGATTATCGCTGTTAATCGATTCTTGAGATAGCTTGACTGAGGAGATACATTTCATCTCATATGTAGTTTCAAAAATGATACTCTTACAAACAAAAATCCAGAAAATAAATAAACTTCCCTCACTGTAGCTACAGTGATGACTTCACATTGTAGCACAAGTATTTAGTTTGATATTGTTGAAATGAAAGAATGAAAAAGTGGGTTTTGCATTGTGGTAAAAGTTGATACGTGAGTCCTTGCAAATATAAATTGAATATTTTTTGTGATGATAAAAGTAGCAATAGGAACAAGATTACAAAACGCTGGCTTCACTACTTTTATATGTAAAAGCGTCGAGGAGTGCAATTATAAGGAGTTAGGAGTGTAGGTGTTTTTATACAGTGATGAGTGACCGCATAATGTGTTAAAATTATTATTGGATAATCTCGATATGATTCATCATTAATATTTCCTTAGAGACGTGGCCTTGATTTACACAGCTCCAAGTTTATGATTTGAAGGTGTCTTTACGGTGATCTTTGTTTAATAAAAAACGTGGATGAGGAGGATCTTATTACCATTAACTGGAAAAAAAAAAAAAAAAAAGAGGTTATGTGTCCAAGTTGCAGCTAATATGTACCTGTCTCAGTTCAATCCCAGTCTATGAAGCAGTCCTATGGCCTTAGACAAAGTTGTGATGATATGGTTTTTACCATTGAGGCTTAACCAGATTGAGTCAGTGGTTCAACATTCTCTCTTTTTTTCTCTTTTAATCAACTGTAGTTATTGTGATTAAATTATGATTTGGAATAGTATAATATATAGTAGAAAATTACTTGCCTGGATCTTCCTAAAAATGTTTGATTGGAAGTTTGGAACTGTTTCTTGCACACTGTGATGATATGTATGTCCCAACTTTTTGATTAAGGCGATGACTTTATTTTTATTTTTAAACATAACCTAGAAATCATATATGCTATTGCTATGAATTATGAAATAACGAGAGATCTGGCCATGTTAAGTTGTATGTTCCCTTAATACACATTCTGTATCATCAGAAGAATCTAGGTCTGGCCTGGTTAAGTTGTATGCTCCCTGTATTATTAGAAGAATCTTTGACGCATGACTAACTTCATTAGAGCAGTGCTAGCAACAGTCACTCATATAAGCGACTGATGTAGTTGCTGCCTTCCCCATACGACAAGTGTCCCACTGAATTGGGTTTTATATATGCTCATTCAATTAGAGAAACTTTTTTTTTTTTCAATAGTTGTCATCCATCTTGACTGAAAAATTTACAATACTACCCTTTTATTTAATCTATTTAAACTTTCATTTATCTCCCCTGACCATCAGGGACTTCTCTATTTTAGACTTGCCAAAACAAAACTGATTAACCAAAAAATTTATTTTTTGGATTAAACACACACTCTCTCTGATCTCTATTGATATTTGTTCTAAAGAGCTATGTTGCCAAAGGTGGCAGGCGGGGCAAGGGGTTTTGGTAGTTCAACTCGTCTAAGCGCTGCCCAAATGCCACATTGATTAGTCAAAGGGTGGGTTGATTTGGTCAAATATGAAGAATTTTATCTAATATATGAAGAGTTATATCTTCAAATACTTGAGCGCCGCCTATAGTTGCCTAAACAGCTGTTTGAAAAACTCGCCCAAAGCGGCGCCTTTATCAACATGGGTAAAGAGAGCTCCAAAATGGTTGCAGAAGCATCCTCGTAAATTGAAACCTACCCATGAATAGACATGGATGGGAAAGAAGGACTTAGGTTGGAGTCTCTTTCATACACGAACAGTGAATAAAGTTTATAAAATCTCTCTGTCATAAGCTTCTTAGTCTAGGATTGATCGCTTATATAAATATTTAAAGTTATTTAATTTGTAAGAACTTTAACTTGGTTCAATGGAAAAAAGTACCATTTCAAAAAGAAACAGTATCTTGTAATTTGTGAGCTTCTGAAATATCAAGATATATACACAAATATGAAGACCATTTCGAAGGAAATTTAGTTTTCTTGAATGGTTGGCTGAATAAATTTAGAAATGGATTGGGACTTTTGGCTAAAATTTGGTGACAAGTCAATGTGGATCTCACGGAGTCATGATAATAAGACAGGAACATATTGAAACCACAATCCAATCAATGAGCCAAAGTTCATGAGCATTTGTCACACATAATCGGTGTGTTAAACTGTTAATGGAAGTTAAGAAGATAAGGGTAATTAATCAGTCAAAGTGGATGGCAAATATGAAAATTAATGAAAATTAATGGGCATTTTCTTTTAAGTGAATGAGCTAACATAAATGACAATATAATGGGACATTTGTCATGTGGGGAAGGTAGCAACTACAATAGTCGCTCACATGAACGACTGTTGCTAGCACTGCTCACTCCATTATGTTCACTGTTTGGTGTCTTTATTCAGCTTATCTTATGCCATGGGCATTCATTCATTACTCTAATATAGTCAAAATTAACAAGCCTAGCTGCCACCAATCTGCAGTCACTTTGTCATTGGAGTTGCTCATAAGATAAAAATAAATACTAGATGACTAAAGTCCTTAGCTCTTCCAGCTTCATGCTTCTGACCTCATGTCAACTTTTCAGTTGATTTTACTGAATTTGTGGTCAATGCTTGTTGCCAACAATCCTGTGGATTTTAATATTTATAGAGATGCTGAAGAGAAGGCAAGCCAAGTAAATCGGATGTATGCAAGATTAACTCTTAAAAGTCAAATTTAACAAGCAGAAAAGTACTAAAAGTAAATAGCAATCAAGTCATAGAATATGAATCTTAATGCAACTGCACCACTGAGTACTGTTGAAAGTGGACATCTGAACCATGTAACAGGAGATATCCAGATGATATTTTATGACTGCATTTATAGGTGATTGAATTACCTTGAAGAGCCTATGTGCTTTCCCACGAACTGTCCCACATCAAAACATAACTGAATTGCTTTACATCCATATACATATGGACTTTGTGATTCCTACAGTTTTCTTTCAGTTGATATTTGCTATATAGGAAATTCATGATATTAGAAAGTACCCTTATCTATGAAGGTTTGTTTACATAGGCCATCACTAAATTCATATGCAACAATTTTCCTCACTCAATTTCTGTGTTTGTACAGATCCTGAAATTTCGTTCTTATAGTGATATAGAAAAATCAGTTTATTTTCTTTGTCGACTGATTTTCTACTTTTCCCTAATTATCTCCCAGTCTGAAGTATTTGCCGTTGCATTTGCACTACTTGCTGCTGGTGCTGTGATCTTGACATTGAATGTACTACTACTGGTAATAGTCTCTATCTTACCAGTTCACTACGTTTTAGATGTTGAAAGTTATTTGCTTTTTATTCAACATATATTATTCTTACATGTACAAAGAGAAACTCAGAAACAATGAATACCCACTACACTAGAATCTTCAAATTTGAAAGCCGCATACTTGTTGAGCAGACTTTGACTTGGGTGAACGTTTACATTGTTTCAGGGTGGACACATAATTTTCTTCCAGAGTCTGTCTCTTCTGGGTTATTGTCTATTCCCACTTGATATCGGAGCCTTAATATGCATGTTGAAGGACAACGTGCTAGTGAAAATGATTGTTGTGTGTGTGACATTGGCTTGGAGCTCATGGGCTGCCTATCCATTCATGAGTTCAGCCGTGAACCCGAGAAGGAAAGCCCTCGCCCTCTATCCCGTCTTTCTCATGTATGTCTCTGTTGGTTATCTTATCATTGCCATTGATTAATGTGATGATGGTGCCCGTTAAAAGGTAATTCCCATGTGCATTTATAACTTGCATATAGTTTATACAGCAATTTTTCATGTTTATTCAATTTTTTTGACACTTCTGCTTGCTTGTTATGCTTGTAGACTCACACCTGCAAAATAGTAAAAATATTATACTGGTTGTATTAAGGATATCTGCGCACGAGTCTTATTCTTTGGAGTTTTGATCTATATAGCTCAAGATGCATTTTTTTTTGTAACCAAATGATATGATTTATGCATAGCAATGAAACTGTTGAACAGAGAATACAACTTTGATGCCTTCATCAATAATTCATCTTGCTAATTAAATTTTCTTTTCACCTTTCATCTTTTTTACCTTCAAGTTCTCACCCTACACTGTTATTGCAGCAAAGTATAGTTTGGTTTACACGAGCAGCTGTGCCTGAACAATCCTTTTCAGTTCCCTGTTTCTTCACCGTTTGTAATTTTGCATTTTGGCACTACGTGAATGTGAACTTGTACGGCCTTTGACTGCTGTAGCAAGTAGCAACACACACTGGTGTCTAGTCATATCAATGGGTGGAAGGGGGGATTGCCACTTAACAATTAACAACTATTTTGCTTTAGTATTAATTCATTAAAATAATTATAAATATACAAATTAATTATAAATTTTAATAATTTCATAGAAAAAATATTCTATAGAAAAAATATTCTATATAATTATCTTAATAAATTTATTATAATTATACTTTAGTCTAATTCATTTTTAAATGTTTCTATATATAGTTGTATATTAATCAATATAATTGATGAATAAACACAGAAACTAATTTTCCTAAAAAAAATTTAAAAAATGCTAACTCAAAAATTTTGTAGAGAATGCATTACAGGTGAATTTTATTTTATTTTTTTAGCCGTTTTTCTTTTTAGTTAAGAGTAGTGTTAATTAATATTTTCATGGTGATTAAACTAAAAGTAATTATTATAAAGCTTTAGATTTTATAATTATTAATATTTTTAGTATTTATAAAAAAATTACAAAATATATAAAATTTCGATAGAGGTGCCCAGAGTTGCTTTTCAGACGGTCATGTACGATTTTATCTCCGTATAGAGCTTCACCCATTTTAGTGGCGGTTATTAGACATGTGTCGACTCATCGTGACTCATTAGAGCTTTAAGATTATTAAGTGACATATAGACCTTTGGTTAGGCTCGAACTAATGACTTCATAGTCCTAATAAGATTTTTTTTTAAGATGAAAATCATTCGTATATAAAAACATCATGAGAATATAATTACACAGACATAAAAACTTGAATACAAACTTATGATATCATAAGACTCAAGCTAAGTTGGGATGAATCTTAACTAAAAAAATAATAATTTATGTATTATCCGTTTCCTGTAACCAATAGGAGTACATAGAATTACTTAAGTACATGAGGAATTACGAGATCATCATGTTCCCACCTCAGTCTTAATGCAACGTCGGTGACCACATACTCCTTGGTAGAAGTGAATCAACATGATACATACATTGTATAGAAAATTTTTACAAAAACCAGACTTTAGGTGGTCACCGACGTTAAGGACTTGAGGTTTTTAACCTCACCTATGGTGACTTAGAAATCATATAAGGACTTGAGGTTGAGGTCTTTGGTTCGAATCACCATAAGGGCTTATATGTCACTCAATATTCCTAAAATTCCAAGGAATTATGGTGAGAGTTGGCATATGTCCAATAGCAACCACTCATGTTAGTGAGACTCCATACGAGGAAAAATTTTGTGAGACCGTTCGTTCTTCCGCTGAGATCCTAAAGTGGGGTGTTAAAAAACACGATCAATTATAATATTTAATGATAAAATTATAAATAAATAACTTATTTTTTAAGGTCAGTAGGTAATGAGAGAGAGAGAGATCGAAAACACTAAAGAAAAATGACAATCCCATTTTGGAAAAAAAAAAAATTAAAAACGAGCCCCAGAAGGATTTTCTGAAGCTTAGGACAGTGTGCCCTAAGCTTCAAAATGTAGTGTGTAAGCCTGAAAGGTAGTTCAGTAAGAAGCGATGACTGAGATTGATTCTCTCTCTCGTCAGCATCACCTGACTGCTTTCTTCTTCTTATGTTCCTTTCAATTCAGTCAATTTTTTTTTTTTTTTTTTATTTTGATGAGCTGACCTGACAGGCGCAAGCAAATCAATGGATTTTGCATGAGCCTGAGAATTAGTCTATGCGCGTCAACCACGCGCACTGCGGCCTTCCGGCCTTACTAAAAAACAAATAAGGTTTGTAATTGTATTGTAAGTCAAAATATATTAACACTATAAAATTTTGTTTGTAATTATGTTTATAACTTTATATTATTTATTTTTCTGTGAAATATATGTAACATGTATCGTAATATTATTTTATTAAAATATTAAAATTATTTTATTATTAATTTTATATATTATTTATAAATTAAGAATTAAGTAAGTATTATTTTATTAATTAATTATTAATGAAATAAATTACTAAATATTAAATTATTCTTTTATTAAAATAGTAAATATTATTTTTTTAATAATTATTGATTAATTATTAATTATTAATACATTTTATTTATTATTTATAAATTAATATTAATTAATTATTTTATGGGCAATATTGTAATTATTTTTTGAGATTCGCATTTCCTAATATATGGGCCCCACTTCTACTTCCATTTTTATTCAATTTCAAAAAGTAAATAATAAAATAATTCTCATTTCTTAATTCTCATTATCTTCGAGTAAACACATCATTAATGTATTCACTCATCAATAATCGTAATTAAGCTTAAACTACATGGCCCCACCCAAATTAATCCATGAAACTCTAAAATCAACTGGTGTGTGAAAACTAAAGCACACGCGTCGTTTAAGAGCGTAGTTTCAGCATCTTTTGAGTACCACCATTAAATAAATTAAATGGCAAATTAAATTAAAAAAAGGTAATAATTTATTTAATCAAGTTAAATTAGGGAGCTTGTCTCAGACGGTCAGACCAGAGGACAGAGCTTTGTGCACAGTACCTATCATATCAAATCCTAAATACCCACTAAAATTTTGGCACGTGTAAAAAAAAATTAACATTAAAATTTCCCAATTTTAAAAATCCCCAAAAAAACAAAATGACTGAAAAGAGAATCATTCACCATATCTCCCCTGTGAACAATTGATCATACCCAAAAAGCATCCTCAATCTTTCAAGATTTTATCAACTACATCAAGTAATTTTGGCAGAAGTAGGAGTAATTTTTTATTTGGTATTGGGATTATACCAAATAAATAAAATTATTTGTTTAATTTTTGTGAATAAAGGAGTTAATGGCATAGAGACAAGCACAAGATTTGTTTCTTGAGTGTTGTTCTTCTAAAGATACAATAAATTAAGCTATAAAATATGATCATTAAAAGTTGTTTCATGTTGATTATTGTGCAAAAAAATTAAATAAATAAATAAATAAAATAAAGATGGTGTATTATTACAATTTACAAGTGAATTACAAAATTATATTTTCGCCCAACCCAAGTGGGGCAATTGCTTTGCTTGCTTGAAATCGTTTTACAGTCCTGCAAACCCAGTTGCAGCAGAAGCAACCTCTCAATTAATTTTATTCTCATTTTAAGCTCATCCATTGTCACTCTCTCCTATATCTTGAAGCTGAAGCATCAAAATATCTCCCCCTTATATCTTACTCTCTCATATATCACAATCCTGCAAGTGCTTTTCCATTGCAGCAGAAGCATCAGCAGCAAAAAGACATTTTATCATTCAAATCCAGCATAATAATAATAAAAAATAATAATATTATTATTATTATTATAATAGTAGGGTCTCTGACTGACTCTCTGTACAGTACTAAAGTACCACAATGACCCCTGTAATTCACTCAAATTCCCAAAACCCAATTGGCCCCATTTCCAGATCCTCTTCTTTTAACTCCAAACCCCTTTCTGTTTTCTTTGGGTCCCTCCCTCAAAACACCCTTTCGTTTCGTCTCTTTTCAGCTTCTGCTTTATTCCTCCACCTTTCGAAGTCCTGAACCCTTCATTATTTTTCCTCTATTAATTCACCTAAAAAAACTCAAAACTTTTCTTCAACCCACTTCCCATTTCAAAATCAAAACTTGCCTTTTAAAAAAAAAAAAAAAGGAAAAGAAAATGAGAGAGTATTGGACTTCACTAGCCTCATTACTTGGCGTTTTGGCCTTCTGCCAAACCCTGCTTCAAGCCATTTTCCCACCGGAGCTTCGTTTCGCCTGTCTCAAATTCTTCAGCAGAATCTTCAACATCTTCTCCTCATACTGCTACTTCGACATCACAGAAATTGACGGCGTTAACACCAACGAGCTCTACAACGCCGTCCAGCTTTACCTAAGCAGCTCCGTTTCAATCTCCGGCAGCCGCTTGAGCCTCACCCGTGCTCTCAACTCAAGCGCCATCACCTTCGGCCTCTCCAACAATGACTGCATATACGACACCTTTTACGGCGTTAACGTCATCTGGGAACACGTTGTGTCTCCAAGACAAACGCAAACGTTTTCCTGGAGACCGTTACCTGAAGAGAAACGTGGGTTCACATTACGGATCAAGAAAAAAGACAAGTCTTTGATTCTAAACAGCTATCTTGATTTCATAATGGAGAAGGCTATTGATATCAAAAGAAAGAATCATGACAGGCTCTTGTATACAAATTCAAGAGGCGGGTCTTTGGATTCAAGAGGTCACCCTTGGGAATCCGTGTCCTTTAAGCACCCAAGCACTTTTGAAACCTTAGCCATTGATCCTGAGCGGAAGCTTGAGATAATGGAGGATTTGAAAGATTTTGCAAACGGGCAGTCGTTTTATCAGAAGACTGGGAGAGCTTGGAAGCGTGGATACTTGCTTTATGGCCCACCTGGTACTGGTAAATCTAGCATGATTGCTGCTATGGCTAATTATCTTGGTTATGATATTTATGACCTTGAATTAACAGAAGTGCATAATAATTCTGAGCTGAGGAAGCTGCTTATGAAAACAAGTTCAAAGTCAATTATTGTGATTGAAGATATTGATTGTTCAATCAATTTGAGTAACAGGAACAAGAAGAGTAATGGGTCAGGTTCAAGGGGTAATTGTGGTAACAATTATTATGAGCCTGAAATGAGATGTGGGTCTGGTTCAGTTGGTAGGGAAGATGGTAACAATTCAATTACCCTTTCGGGTTTGTTGAATTTTACTGATGGGTTATGGTCTTGTTGTGGGAGTGAGAGGATTTTTGTGTTTACTACTAACCACATTGAAAAGCTTGATCCTGCATTGCTTAGAAGTGGCAGAATGGATATGCATATTTTCATGAGCTATTGTTCTTATCCTGCATTGTTGATTTTGCTGAAGAATTATTTGGGGTATGAGGAAAGTGACTTGGAAGATGAAATTTTGAAGGATTTAAAGGATGTTATTGGTAAAGCTGAGATGACTCCTGCTGATATTAGTGAAGTTTTGATTAAGAACAAGAGAAATAAGGGCAAGGCTGTAAGGGAATTGGTGGAGTCATTGAAGTTGGAGGCTGAAAAGAATATGAAAAGTGGTGGGATTGTTGAGAAAATTTCAGATGAGATGGAAGAGGAGCAAGAAAAGAGAGCATTGGAGAGTCCTAAAGAAGGCAGTGACATTGAAGACTCTCATTGCAAGGAAGGTGATGATCATGAAGAGAAAATAAAATGAAATTTTAATTTTAATTTTTTCTTTGCCACTTTAAGATTATAGTTTAAGCTGCAAATTTTGTTGGGTTGGGGGCCAGCCAATAGTGAAGAAATTAATTATCAAATATTTTGGTTTTGGATGTGTCCAATTTTATGATTGTTTGATAAATCCATGGATTGATCTTATGTTTAGTTTAATAATAATATAAATTATATATAATATGATCTAAAGATGAGCTTTATTGTCATGTGTGTTTGGTTTGCTATGAGGGATTTTCTTTATGTATTACTTTAATTTATATTGTATTTGTCTAAGTTGACACATATATTTTTTTAATCATATGATTTGATCAACAATGCAAGTAACAATTAAAATTATTAAAAGGGTTAAAAAAAAAGTGTTGGATCTCAATTCAATGTGGCTCTTCAAGGAAATAATTAAGAAATGTTTTTATCATTGAAGACAAGTTTCTTAGAGTTGTCCTCTTTGGACATACTTGAAAAAGTTTTCTTAGCGGTTTGCCATACAATCCATTTGAGGTAGGGGACACTTTTTAATTTTGATACTCTCTTCATGTGTGTTTGTTCCTTGTAAGTTGTAATTTCTAAGGTGAGGAGCATGATAGGGGTGGGTAATGGTATGGCGGCCCTCAAGTTGGATAAGAGTAAAGCCTATGATAGGGTGGAATGAAAGTTTCTTAAAAAAATGGGATTCTCTGAGAACTGGATTGAGCTAGTTATGAGGTGCATTAGTTCTCCCTCCTATTCTGTAATTGTAAATGGCCAAGCCAGAGGTTTTATGAAGCCCTCAAGAGGACTAAAACAAGGTTGTCCACTTTCGCCTTATTTGTTCATCATGTGTGGGGAAGTTCTCTCCGCGTTGCTCAATCAAGCAGAAAGGGCCAATCTTTTCAAGGGGATTCGGTTTGGTAAAGATATTACCATTTCTCACTTATTTTTTTGCAGATGATAGCTTGATATTCCTTAGAGCCAAGGCAGATGAGGCAGCTATAGTTAAGAGGATTTTTTATACTTATGCTTACGCTTCTGGTTGGATTTTCAACTTTGAGAAATCGTCAATCTTCTTCAGTGCCAATACTAGACAACAAGTGTTAGAAGGGATCAGAGGTATTTTCAGTCTCAAACGGGTGTCTATTCATGAGAAGTACTTGGGACTTCCATCAATGATCGGCAGGAACAAGAGAAGATATTTCAACGACCTAAAGCTTAAGGTTATGAATAGACTCAAGAAGTGGCAGGGGAATTTGTTTTCATGTGGGGGCAAAGAAGTGCTCCTGAAAGCTGTGGCTCAAGCTATACCTACTTATGCGATGAGTGTATTCAAGCTTCCATTTGGCCTATGCAATGATATCCAGAAAGAAATGGCTAAGTTATGGTGGGGCTCTAGTGGAAACTGCAAGGGGATTCACTGGATTAAATGGAGTAAGATGTGTGTTGCGAAGAAGAAGGGTGGCTTGGGTTTTAGAGATCCCTTTTGTTTCAATCAAGCTCTTTTGGCCAAGCAAGGGTGGAGAATTATTCATAGGCCTCAATCGTTGGTTTCAAGGATTTTGCAGGCTAGGTATTTTAAAAATACTACTTTCTTGGAAGCCAATGTTGGTTGTAATCCTTCTTTTGTTTGGAGAAGTATACTATAGGGAAGAGACCTTATTGAAAAGGGTTCACGGTGGAGAATTGGGTGTGGCAAGAATGTATGGATTTGTATAGATAACTGGATCCCTAAACCTGAAACCTTTAGACCTTTTGTTGTGAACGAAGCCTTAATGGAAGCCAAAGTCAGTGTATTGTTGGAGAATGGTAACCGATGGAATGAGCATATGGTTAGGCAAAACTTTCTTAAGGTGGATGCTGACGAGATTATGAATATCCCCCTCCCTCATCAGGATGAAGATGACAAACTAATATGGCATTTCGATGCGAAAGGAAAATTCTCGGTTAGAAGCTGTTACCACATGGCTATTACCGCAAGGAACCGACATGAAGCTGGATGCTCAAAGGAAAATGGAGACTGGTGGGCTTTAGTATGGAGTTTATTTCTTCCCTCCAAGGTTAAAATCTTTCTTTGGAGAGCACTGTCTGACCTTCTTCCAACGACTTCTGCTTTTCATAGAAGGAAAATCATTGCATCGCCTGACTGCCAGAGGTGTGGCAGGGGTGAGGAAGATATTTTTCATGTTTTGGTTGGTTGTAACTCCATTAAGTCCATCTGGAAAAAGGTAGAGTGGTTGCATAACTTTCAATGGCAGAATTATGAAGACCTGTTGAACTTTTTAACTAGTGCCAAATATGTTCTGTCGAAAGATAAGCTTGAGGTGTTGGTGACTTTGTTGTGGTCCTTATGGTTCACTAGAAATCAATATCTATTTCAAAGAAAGGCGGAGACCCAGTGGTATATCATGAACAGAGCTGAGATTTTGGCAGATTCATACAGGGGGCGCGAAAGGGAATGGTCTGCGAGAATGAAGTAAGGAGCATGGACAATCGAATATGGACTACTCCCCCATGTGACTGGTTCAAAATTAATGTAGATGCGGCTACAGACAAAAATGGAAGTTGTGCTGGTTTAGGTGCCATCATTCATAATGACAAAGGGGATATAATAGCAGCTGAATGTCAATCTATTACTTTCAGAGACAGCATGGATTTCATTGAAGCCGAGGCAATGTTGATGGGTCTAAAGCTTGCTAAAAGCTTGAACTTGTTGCATATTATTGTGGAATCTGATGCGCTTAATGTTGTGTCCCTTGCTAATGGCCTTGTTGATAATGATAAAGAAATTGGGTGGGTAATTTCGGAGATTAGGAAAATGTCTACGAGTTTAGGAAAGACCGATTTTAGGTTCATTCCAAGGTATTGTAATGTTAAAGCTCATTGTTTGGCTAAATATGTTGTTAACAGCTCGAGTTGTAAGGTTTTGACTGGTTCCATTCCGGATTGTTTTTTTGCCTTTTTTCAGTTAATATGAAATATTTTAATTCGTCAAAAAAAAAGAAAGTCAATTGTCACTTTTGAAAATCCATCAAAATTTATTGTGCTTTATCGAGAGAATTATGAAAATATATAATTATCACAATTATTTTTTAAGCACAAAAATTGATGAGGTTTAGTCTCTTTATCTTCATTTTTTGATATTTTCAAAATTTTATGATTCAGATGAGCATCATTGTATATCGCGTATGTTTTCTAATAATATAAGATTTTAAGGGGAAAATGAATGGAACCCTCAATATTTGGTGAAACGAAAATAAATTCTTTTATGTTTAATAATTTCAAAGTTTAGTTTAAATTTTTTTGAATTTCATTCGGGATTTGAGATTTATGATTATTCGATTTGAATTTCGATATGTTTTTTTTTTTATTTTGAATCATATAGGGACAGGAAACATGAAATCGATTCGAGATTAGATGTCCAATTTGCTATTCCTACATCATGTTTTTCGATAAGAACCAATATATTTATAATAAAATTTCATATATTAAAATATCATAAATATTTCACTTAATTTCACTAAATATAAAGATAATTCCACTATTTTTCCCATTTTAAGAGTCCTTATAAAATAGTAACTCGAGTTTTTTTTTTTTTTTTTAATGTTAGCACTTTTAAGAATGTGATCTCTATTTCTCACATCTTTTTTGCAGATGATAGCCTTCTCTTTGTGGAAGCCAAAGCGAAAGAATGCGAATATCTCAAAAAGATGCTGGATTGCTATGCTACGGCTTCAGGTCAAGCTATCAACTATGAGAAATCTGCCCTTATTTTTAGCCCAAATACTGATGGAACATTGAGGGAAGAAATCAAAATGATTTTTAACCTCAGAACAATTGCTTGCCATGACAGCTACCTGGGTTTACCGGCAATGGTGGGCAGAAATAAGAAACAGCTCTTTAGGGACTTGCAGAGGAAAATTAGTAACAAGCTGAAACAGTGGCAATCAAGACTGTTTTCTAGTGGTGGTAAAGAGGTGTTGCTCAAAGCTATAGCCCAAGCTATCCCAACCTATTCCATGAGTGTGTTCAAGCTACCTGTGGGTTTTTGTGAAGACATTCAAAAGCTTATGAATGCTTTCTGGTGGGGGACAGTTGATTCAAAGAAGAAAATCCATTGGACGAGCTGGAAAAGATTGTGTAAGTCAAAGAGGGATGGTGGCATCGGATTTAGAGATCTCAGTATTTTTAATCAAACAATGCTTGCTAAACAAGGATGGCGAGTCCTGCAGAATCCAAACTCCCTAGCTGCTCGGGTTCTCAAGGCTAGATACTACAAGAAGAGTAGTTTCCTGGATGCTACCATTGGGGCCAATCCATCCTTTGTATGGAGAAGTCTGTTATGGGGTAGAAAAATTCTGAGAAAATGAATTAGATGGAGAATAAGAAATGGACAATCTGCTTTGGTTTACAACAATAACTGGATCCCGAGACCGTATTCTTTTCGACCAACTTCAGTTCCATCTCTCCCACAGGATGCAAAAGTTGCTACTTTATTGACAACAGATAACAAGTGGAATACGAGCCTCTTGAGGGATCATTTTTTGGCTATGGACGTGGAGGCAATCACTAAGATTCCTTTGCCAAGAAAGAGTACAGAGGATACACTTTGTTGGCACTTTGAAAAGAGGGGTGTTTTTACAGTCAAGACTGCTTATCATTTGGGAGTGCAGTTGATGGAATTGGTGGAAGCGACGACTTCGAATGAGAATTCTGGTTTCTGGAACAAAATGTGGGGCCTGGATGTGCCAGGAAAAATCAAGGTTTTTATATGGAGAGCATGTCTGGACCTTTTACCATCTGCTTCAAAACTTAAGATGAGGAAGATTAATGTCCAAAGCCTCTGCCCAAGATGCCTAAAGGAGGAAGAGACTGCTTGTCATGCAATCTTTAGATGCAAAACATCTAAGGCATGTTGGAGCAAAACGAGTATCTACGAGATTTTAAGAAGCTTTCAAGGAGAGGATATTAGGGATTGCTTGAGGTTGTGTTGGAGTTCTCTATCAAATAATGAGATGAACTTTGTTGTGACTCTAATGTGGGGTTGTTGGGGAGCTCGAAACCAGTTCATTTTTCAAAATGTCAATATTGCACCAGACAGATTGTTTTGTAATGCAGAAGCCCTTCTTTGTTCTTTTGATAGGGTATGTCGGCCGGTTGAGTTCCTTGATAATAACAAGCCTATCTTAGATGATCAAGAGGCTTTTCAGCCTGTCACTCGCTGCTATAGAGCCCAGGTTGATGGTTCATTAAAAATTGAGGCAAACCAAGGTGGTGTAGGGGTGATAATAAATGATAATGATGGTTTGGTGAAGTTAGTTGCTGTGCAGGAAAGTTCGAATAGCTCTGATATTGAACAGGTAGAAGCTGAAGCCATTTTGTTAGGGATTAACCTAGCAATGGAGGCTAATACTTTAACTATAATTATTGAATCGGATGCTTTGAATGTAGTTAATTTAATTCTTGGCAAATCGAATACTGCCAAAGAAATTGCTTGGGTTATTAGAGATATCCATGAAGTGATTGCTAGTTCGAACCAAATATTGGTTCAGTTTAAACCCAGAGTCTATATCACAATTACGCATAGTCTAGCTAGTCTTGCTTTTTCAAGCAAATTTTGTGGCGCTTGAAATGAAGTCTTCTCTCCTTTTGTAATTTCTCTTTTATAGTCTATGAATGAATTTCATTTAAAAAAAAAAAAATGTGATCTCAATAAAGCTTGAAAGCAATATGGCGGTGTTTTTCACAAATAAAGTTGAAAGCATTCACAAGATCCACATCACCAAAATATTATTTGATGAAATGACATGATTAGTGGATAAGATCGGAGGGGTAGTTAAGTAATTAGACAAAGTAATAAAGGTGACAGTCAAACTAACTGAACAAAACCCAGATTTTGTGCAGGCAAAAAAGTGATTTTGAGTTGTCAAGAACGAAAGGGGATATCAAATTATCAAAAGTCGTGTGAAAAATTATATCCTCAGTTGTAGTAATATAATAATTATATATTTCCATCACGTGTATTAAAAATCTTTAAAAAATATTAATTAAATAATTATTTTTTAAAATAATTACATATGAAGAAAATTTATCAGTCTTATGATATAATGAAAAAATATTGACCTTTTATTGATTATAATTTTGAATGCCTTAGTCGGAAAGGCCAAGCAAAATATTTTGGAAACAACAGTTGTTTTGAATTTCAGAATCCTCCCATGTTTTCCATTTAAAACACTTATTGTAATGTAATGTATAAATATTTATATTTCCTCTTATTATGTCTGCGATTCGAGTCTCTCTTCTTTAAATAACTGAATAGTTAAATATAGGCCAAGACATTGGAATTGTACTAGAGTACTATAGTATTTTTATATAGCATAGCTCGAGGATCTATCGAACATTGTTATGAAAAATCTAATTATATAATTGAGTGTTATTATTTGATTAAGGTGTTTCTTCTGATATGTGGATATGATTAGATGGAAAAATAATTTCGAGTGAGGATGGTCAAACATTTAATTATACACCAACATTCCAATAAATGTTAGAAATCAAATTCCTATATGTGAATTGACAGTCTCATTCATTCATGTAGACATTATTAAAGCATGCATATATAATATTAATCAACTTCAAGGGTCCCACAAATATTCAAAACATGCAAAGTAGGTGGTGTATGGTATAATATCTCACATTAAGATCATAAGTTCGAATCTAGAGAGTACGTTTTTTGTAAGAGTTTAGAACAACCGAAAATTTTACATGCTCCGATTAAGTCCAAAATATATGATTTATTTGAAAAAAAAAAAATACAAGCATGTATCACATTCAATTTTCATCTCTCTTCCTGTAATTTCAATAGATACAATAAATTTTATTCTGGTGGCTCCCCCATGAATACATGCATTGGCCCACGAACAAAAAATTATATGGTTGGTGAGCCTATTGATCAGTCCAATGATGATATTTTCTTGCTGTATGTACTTTCAAAAGTTGAGTAGAATAATTTCAAAGGTGCTTCTTTGAATGAAATTAGAATCCTACACTAGCTAAGCATCTAGCAGCTACTGAGTCCATATGCCTTCAGCCTAGAATCCAAACCAAACCAAACCAAACCAAAGATAATATTTTATCACGCTTTGCGACCAATATCCACGACAACTCATCATATATAGTCGGATGATTTTACATATCTCATTTTCGATATGGTACGTTTAATTTCATATGTATTGTGACATTTATTTTTAACTTTTGGTACTAATGATTATAAACTCATTCTTAAAACCTGTTTTTAAAGAGAAAGTGTCTGTTCTCATTTATATTTTATTTAAAAATGTGAGATTTGTGATATAATTTAAACATATGTTGTAAACTCGATATTGTAATGCTATTTTTTTTTTTTTTTTTTTTTTTTGAAATCGTTGGAAACCCCGCCACCAAACCACCCATTCTGGGCCGCGGCGCAGGTAAAACCCCCGGCTGCCCCAGGCTCTTACAAGAAGTCGAAATTTATGTATATATATATATATATATATATATATTTTTTTTTTTTTTTGAAATATGGAAAATATATTAAAACAACATCACAAAATATAACCGATATATAAGGGAAAAGTCTCATGCCAAAAGTTTGATACATGGTCATTACATGCTATCTTAACTAACTTATGTGCAATCTCATTACAAAATCTCGGTCGAAACTGTAACTTAACCACATTCAAGGCCCTAGTGGCTACAAGAATTTCGTCTATAATCCACCAAATTTCTTTAAAACTATATCCCTTACCAAACATAAGATTAACCATAATCTGCAAATTTAATTCTATAATAATATCATCCCCTATTATTAAAGTGTCCTTCAATTGGCAATCAATTATTCAAACCTCTCAGTATTGTCAGTGTATAAGAAAACACAGTAGCCATCAAAGATTCAGAAGAATTGGCCCCCATTCTTTACAGAAAAAATTGTCGATTATAAAGATTCGAATCTTTGATCACAAATCAACCATTGATTAAAGTCCAAGCATTGAGGCACATTTTGTTTTAACTGGATTAGATAGTTATAAAATAGAAACCACTGGAAGAGGATAGGATCACGTGAAAAACGTGTAGACTCCGTGAGCATAGGATCACATGCAAACCAAAAAGTGCCCTGGTTGGTTCCTACTGAATTTTTGAAAATTTTAAAATGCGATTTTAAAATTAATTTTAATTATTTTCTATTTTATGAAAATATCTCAGTTAAATTTTAAAATTATCCTAATAATCCAACTAATTTTGAAACTTTCCAATCTATCTATGATATAAAAGTACAATTATTTGAAATTTATTTAGTTATTTTGATTTCATAAAAATCGATCATCCATACTGAATGAGTAGTAACTTACAAATATAATAATAATAGCATAATAGAAGATAATGATTTTTTTTTTCATTTTTTTCCTCTTAATGCTACTTCTTAAAAAAAAAAACTAATATAAATATATTTCAGACTTATATTTTTTTAAGTTATTCATCTTAAAAAATCCACAAACAACAATATAAAACTTTAAATTTATATAATAATATATTGATTTTTCAATATTATCGTTATTTCTCTACCACCCAACAGCAACTATCTGAAGCATGAATTAACATTAAAACTATTATGTATCATTTCATTACATGAATTTCCGTTAAATAATACAAATATTATAATTATTGTACTGTATATTATAAAATTTATCGATATGTATTCAATGCAAATTTTAATTCAACTCTAGTGTAGACCTGGCCGGCAGTTCGGTTCAGGTTCGGAACCGAACCGAACCTGCCGATTCCCGGTTCCACAAGTGTGGAACCGGAACCGTGAATCGTGAACCGAACCGGTCGGTTCCGGTTCGGTTCGAACCTTTTTTTTATTATATAAAAAATTCGAAAA
>SKCR01039843.1:0-56167 GCA_019454045.1 Zanthoxylum bungeanum
GGTGCGCTCATGATACTTCTGGTTTCTCACCCATAGGCCTTTGCATGACTCGAGCCAGGCTTTCAAGTTGTTCTTGATTGTTTAATTTGTTGCCTCAACCTGCCCATTAGACTTCGGATAAGCAGGTGACGTAAAACTTAAGGTAATCAAGAGGTCCTCACAGAGCTTCTTGAAGCCCGAGTTGTCAAATTGCTTCCTATTATCCCTAATGATGACCTGGGGAATCTCAAATCGGCGGACTATATTCTTCTTTTCAAAGTCTGTAAACTTTATTCTCGATTATAATGGACAAAGACTCCACCTCAATCCATTTCATCAAATTATCAATTGCAAAATTATACACTTGGATTGACCCCTACTTGTAGTAAATGGTTCAATAAAATCCAAAACTCATTAGTAAATGGCCAAGGAATTGACATAGTCATCGGTTGTTTGGGTGGTTGATGTGTTACATTAGTATTCTTCTAATACCCATCACATGCTCAGGCCATACTGAGCCCGTCTTTATACATCGTTGGCCTTATTGCATTGAAGCGGATCCCTAAAATCAATGAAAGGGAATGGTATGGGGTTGGAGTTTCTCCCTCATGGTCTTGGTTTGTTGAAGCAGCATCACGAGGGCCGAGTTCCATTAGTATAGAAAAAAAGGATAGCCTGGGGGTCAGAATTTCCTCCAATGGCTGATATAAGTAGCAATGTGAGGTCCTTCAGTTGGAGCACCGAGAAGACCATAGTCATATTAGCTTTGAGGAACCTATTAAGGATGTGGTAAGATAGCCCTTAGAGGAAGTACTTTATCAGAATTTTTCTAAGTATTGAAAGATTTCATAAGGCATCGAATTTGGATGGTTAGCTTTATCAGGGAATTGCAATGGTGGAGATCAATAAATTATTAGTAAAATGAGATGAGGTTTTCAGAATATTTCAGCCCAGTGGTTTGCTTGGGCATTGGTATTCATTTTGGAGGAAAAGTCATCATTGGAACAGTTGAATAAGTTGATTATCCCTGTTCGGTTATATTACCAATTTTTTATAAGGCTGAGATTACAAGTTCAAAATTCTAAGTACTGAAGGAGAATGCCCTTGATTGGGTCTTTGCTTAGTGTATACTTTGGTGTATAGAAAGATACAAAGTACAAAAAAGAAAACTTTATTCATTTATTTATCAAATTACATTATAATCCCCCTCGGAATATTCTACTCGGGGAGGTTGGTTATATTAGTAGAATGGTCGGGGATATCTTCAGCCAAAATAAGGGAGGCAGTAGCAGTAGAACTTGAAAGGGCAGCAAGATCAGTCGGGACAAGAACAGTGGATGATGAATGATGAGCATTATCAATAGGAGGAGGCATTGAGGTCAGGGGAGCAAGATTGATGAAGGTCTCAAAGCCTGTGTCGTAGGCCTCTTCAAAAGTAAATTCCCCATTTGAGACCTTTAGGAACTTCTGGAGCTCACTCAGGTCCAGGTCGGGGTAGGTCTCACTGATTAGCTCCAGACACTCTTCTAGTCCTTCATCACAAGTTTCAGCCTTAGAATCCTCAATACAATCAATGAAATTGGAATGCAAATCATACGACTCGGCTTGTGTCTTGATCAGCTCATTCTGGACCTTCTCATGCTCAACCTTATTTTCTTCAAGATTCATCTCAACAATAGATGCCTTTTCCCATAACAGCTTGAATTCTAAAGCTTTGGAAGCAGCCTTAGCACATGCCTCATATCTCTTATTTCTTACAATTTGAATGGCACGACGGTAGGACTTGGTCACTACCTTGGCCTCATCTATCTTATTATTAAGCTATTGTTCCCTCTCGATAAGCCTGTTTTAGAGCCTATGAGCTTGACGACCTTCAGCAATGGTGCTGAAAGCACGTCATATTGGTGGCCAATAGATATGTCAACTGCAGATAAAAGAGAATGAGTCATTTTATGAAAAGATATGAAAAGATAATGAAAGCATGAGTGTAAGTGGCAAATAATTACCTTTGCTTGGAGGCAGCCCACCCCTAAATGCTAACCTCTCTCGTTGCTCCCCCACTAGATCAAAACTTGACATAATATCCTTATTCTAATCGTCATTGAAATATCATACAGAGGGTAGTCATCCTTATTTTTTCCGACATTACAGCTTCAGGCAATAAGCCAAGTAAATAGGGTTTCACCCGTGGAGTCTTTACATGTGGTCTGATATGCCCACATGACTTTGGAAACACCTCCACCCATAAGCCATTGCCTGTCTCAAGCTTGGCATTCAAATTATTCTTTATTGTCTTGTTAGCCACTTTAACTTGTCGATTTGACTTAGGGTGCCCTAGTAAGGCAAACCTCAATGCAAATTTGAAGGTTCTCACAAAACATCCAGAAACCCTCACTGTCGAACTACTTTCCGTTATCTATAATAATGGCATAATTGACTTATCCTCTGCCCATATGCAATGGATCGATATGATCCAATCCCTACTATACAAATGGTCATAGTCTAGATAAAGTCAACAACCGCTCAGTGGTTGCATATGCATATTGGCATTTATCTTGTTAGGGAAGATGTGGGACCTCTAGGGTTAGATCGGTACTCTATATAGCGGAAGTGGGTTTAACCCATAGATATCAAATGTGGTTTTAATTTTAAATAATTAATAAAATATTATATTTCATAACGAGTGTATAGGAAAAAACTGAGACTGAATCAAAGTCTGGAAACTCAAAAATAAGAGAAAATAAATTACAGCACACACGCACTTTTTAAATGCGCGTAAACAGTGCATAATCACACTGTGCTCATGAATAGTGCACATGCACACTGTTCATGTGTGAACTGAATTTTGCCTTTTTTTAATTAATTTTTCCTTTAATTATCAGCTCTCATTCTAGAGAGTTGGAATGAGAGCTAATACTTACCTATTTAACCCAATACACTTTTAATATTTCCTAAATAATTCTAAAACACCCAAATTCTTAACATCAAAATTAACATTAACACATATTATAGAATAAAAAAATCAAGTTTTTTTCAAAATATCAAATATTTATAGAAAATATAAATTTATTCTAAATACACACTTGCGTAAATTTTGAATCCAAAATACAAACAACAAAATAGAATCCCACAATGAAGTGACTCTTGAATAATTTTAGGTCACCCAAAGGTGGTGAAGTGATTCTAGAATGGTAGGTATAGCTCTAAGCTTTCATCAAGAGTTCCAAACCCTAATTTTATGTTTATGTCTAACATAAATATTTTGACCCAATTACAATTAATTATCCTAATTTCAACATTATATATCTAATACATAATTTATCACTATATGTCTCACTTATGAAAAACTCACGAATGAAAAACATAACTTTTGGAGAAGATCAAACTTACCTAGTAAGGTTGATTCAAAGATCCAATCTATTTCTCCTTGTTGAGATATTGTGGGAGAGAAATCCAAAGTTAGCAAGCTTGACTCCAAGATCCAATCTTGATTCCAATACTAGCAAGCTAAACTCCAAGATCCAATCTTGATTCCTCCTAATTAAAATATTATAGAGATCTCCACAGGCTTCCCTAAACACTTCTCTAACTTTGGCTATTTCTCAAATTCTTGCTTGTATTTAGTTTTCTCAAGCTTTTGTCTGAATTTACGAAGAACATGAACGACCTTTCTGAACTATACAAGTTGAGGTAATCACATGTGTTTAACAATCCCTCCATCGTAGGCTATCCGAGTTATGCTTAGAAAATTTAGAATACACCGTCAAGGTTCTGAGGCACACATCTCATGTCGATATATCCACGATTCTTTATAACTGATGCGATCCACTATAGGTGATCGACTTTGGCCAAAGCTTTAAGAATCGTGACTTTACTCATATGGATCCCTACACCCCTTATGGTACACATACGGGCCGACAGATCTTATCTTGATTACTGAGTGCATCGGTCCACACCAAATGAACATCTAGAGGCCAGACCATGAAAGGTTTCTGACATATATGGGATCAAGTGTGGAGGATTTCACACAAAATCAATAATATCCTATAGTCAAAGGATTACACATATGCTACTCGACTCGAGGAGATTCCTATTGACGGTGGTGTGTACTTCCAACTATTAGGAATCAAATATGAGTCATTTAGTATTCAGTCCAACCAATATCTACATATCTATACGAGATTCCAAAACTTATGGTACATCGAGTTTAAATCATTAGAACTCCAATTCCAATATACGACATGTGCTAGTCGTCTAGGTTATAGAAATTCGATAGTATTCCAAAACCAATTAATAGGAATATATATAATTTAAGAATAATTTACAATAGTAATACTTATCTCAATGTTAGACCACCTAGTGTCCAGTATTACTACAAGATTATGATAAGGTCGATGCCATTCTTTATATATCTATACATCAATCTAATATGCATAATAAAAATATCATTAATAAGGTATAAAATGAAAATATAGTTATTTTATTAATAAATAATAAATATACAATACATCATTCGGATTTGCGCTCCAAGCACCTACTCCAACACATCTTCCATCCATCACAGGAACGAGCCACCTCAGTCTTGTCATGAGGCATTGTAGGCCAATAGTAGCCTTCCTAGAGCGCCTCATGCGCGATCGACCTCCCTCCACCGTAGCTCCCATATATGTCTTTTATGAATCTCTTTTAGGACATAACTAGCATCATTAGGTCGAAGACACGACATATATGGCATTATATACCTTATATATATATATAACATTATCTATGAGACATAAATGGGCGTTGTGATACCCTTTCTTGTATCTTTTTTGCCCTCAAGTAACTCCTCATACTCTAGATATCTCTCGATCGAGTCCATATAAGTCGGTTTGTCTTCTACTTCTACTTCTATTATGTTTATATCGACCATGGTCTTCGGCTCGGGATTTCCAGAGGTATAGCCCATAGAATGTTGGAATTGATTGATGATGCCAATAGAGCTAGTGAATCCAACGACTGGTTGTTGTCCCGAACTATCTATTCGAATGTTACATTTTCCATCCCTTCAAATAGTTTCTTCACCTCCCTAAGGTAACCTATCATATTGGGCTCCCTAGCCTGGAGCCCATCTCTTATCCGGTCACATCACGTAATATCAAGCCGACCAGGATTGCCTCATACTTTGCTTCATTATTGGTGGCCTCAAATTCGAATATCAACACATGGCTCATCTCTATATCTCACCTATTGTTAAGGGTGATACAACCCCACAACTTGGGAACTAACTGACCCATCTATATATAAATCTCATTTCTCATCTTCTTCCCTGACTACCAACATATGTAGTCCCGTGAATTTCGCCATGCCCAAAGTTTGCCCCTTGATAGATACACGAGGTCGATAATAGATATCATACTCACCAAACTCTAACGATGATTTCATAAGACGACCAGATGTTTCTAGTCTGTGCAAGATTTTCCTAAAGAGATGGTCTGTGTTTACCCAGATGAGGTGTACTTGAAAATAAAAACATAACTTTTTAGCCACTATAACTAGTGACAAGGCCATCAATTCATCCGAAAGGTAACTAGTTTGTGTATCTAACAATGCCTTGTTAAAGTAGTACACTGGCTTCTGGACACTATCTATTTCTTGTACTAAAACTCAACTTACTACGTGTGGTGAAATAACTAAGTATAGAAATAATTTCTCACCCGAAATTTGCTTTGCCAGAAGTCAAGCTTGGGTCAGATACTCATTAAACTACTGAAATCCATCCTTGTATTCACTAGTCCATGCTTGTTCCTTTTTTGGCTTCCTTATAAATTGAAATCATATGTGGCATTTGTTGGTTGCTTTGGAAATAAACCGATTAAGCACTACCACCCGACCAGTCAGACTCTGAATCTTATTTACCATCTTTGGGGACTTCAAGTTTATAACAGCTTTCATATTCTGGGGATTTGCGATCTTCTGGGGGTTTGCTTTTATCTACATGGCACTGACCACATACCCTATGAACTTTATCGAAGACATGCTAAATGCGTACTTCTCTAGGTTCAACCTTATTTCATACTTCCTTAGGAGCACGAAAGTCTCCCTAATGTCCTTCAAATGATCCTCGGGAAACACCGATATTATGATCATGTCATCTACATACACTTGCATGATTTTACTGATGAAAGACTTGAAAACCCGGTTGACCAGCCTTTGATATATTACCCTAGTATTTGTCAACCCAAAAGGCACTATATTGTAACATTAAATCCCATGGTCGGTCATAAAGACTGTCTTCTTCTAATCCTTAGGATATATCCTGATCTGGTTGTATCCCGAGAACACATCCATAAAACTCAAGAGCCTGTGGTAGGTTGTTGGGTCCACAAAGGCCGCATTTGATACTCACTTCAGATACTTTAGTTCCTTGATGAATCCAGACTGCAATAACTTATCCACTTCTAGACGGATTACCTCGAACCGCTCATGGTTAAAGTCATCCTTTTTTGTTTCACCGCCACTAATTAATTGACAAGCAGTGACTTATGACTTAGGGATCAATCCCAAGCATGTCATTATGAATCCCAGTGAAAACATCAGCATATTCCCTGAGGAATCTAATAAGCTCTATTTTGATGCTTTTTTCCAGCCTGACCTCGACCTTAACTAACTTCTCTGAGCCATAAGTGCCACGATTTCCAACTCCTCTCTCATTAATTTACACTAGATACTCTCATCGAGTCAAAGGTTAGTTGTCTCCACTTTTGCCAACCCTTTTCCCTCAGTCATGATGATCCAGGTATGAGGGCTTTTCCCAATGGTCATTATGAGTTGTTCCCGACCCAAAAGAATGATAGTTGATCCCCCTAACCCATAAATTGGGGTAACAGCCTTTATCAAAATGTTAAACTCTACATCCAACCCATCCAAGGCCTCATTTGATATAATGTCCATAGTGCTCCCTGGATCCACTAGTATCATGTCCATATTCAACCCACATATATTAACAGTGATTATAACCACGTCATCGTAAAGATAGTTTACTCCCTAAGCATCCTCATATGTGAACACTATCTGAATAGGTCAGGCTTTTTGTATTCTCAGCACCCTCTATTATTCAACACTTCAGGGCCTTTGTCTCTATAATAGTTCCTTATAGCCCCGTTTGAATATTTTGCCAGTGTTCTTCCTCCTACTGTAGTGAACACTGGTCATTATTCCTTAAGCTGTCTGGCCCTGAAGGCTTCATGATCTATATGCTCCTTTAAAGATCCATTTCTTACTAGATCTTCAACCTATTCTTACATATCATCTCTCATATTACGATGAGAGCAATAAGTCATGTTGTTTCTTTAATTAATCGGGAACCTTCTCGGGTTGGGTTCTGTCAACAGCCTTTTGTCTTGTATTTTACGGGTCACTTGAAATAAAGGGAAGTTAATGGCAGTGTATGTTGTGCCCCCCATCATTACGAAAACCTTGATCGGGGGCCTTCACTTGGAAACTAGGTTCCTCTGACTTCGAGGCCTGAATTCCTACCTCTGCTCTAGCTTCTCCAACCGCTATTACCCCGGTGGTCATCCATTCTTACGTACTTCTCCCGAGTGTTACCTCCTCAAGCTATCATTGATGAGATCTATAATGCACCCAAGATGCACAAGGACGTACCGTTACCGTGCATGTTCTAGAGGGCCCAATCACCAAGTCTCAAGCTAAAAGGATCTAGGAAGCAATGTATGGACTAGGTCAGAAGGTCTTATATGACTATTCATAAATACAAGTGCAAACCTCTACTAAATTGAATATGCGCTTGAAAATAGACGATCTTCTGACTATTCACATTTATTTGTTTATTTAGTGATATTTCATTTGGGCTTGACATTTGTTTGAATTTTGCCCTTTTATTTGTATGGGTTTATTAGTTAGGTTTGATTATTATGTTTGGTAATTAGGTTAAGAATGCAAAGGTATGCATGCAGATGTTAGGTTACTTTTGGGATACACGTCTGTTGGCGTAGTAGTTTCATCTTTTTATATTTTTAGGATTAGGGTTTTAGGAAAAGCCTCTTTATAAAAGGCTAACTTTGGCTATGTTTTTAGCAACCTATCTTCTTATTAAAAATTATTATTTCCATGAGCTTGTGAGCAACCCTCAGTTTGTTCTTATTGAATTTGGCTTATCAAATGTCTCATAACCCTTTATAGTTCCCCTATTAGCACTCTAGGTTTATGTTGCCTATTCGTCAGAGGTTTAGAGTTTGAAACTAAACTGTCTTACCTTTCATGGGAATGATTTTAATCTCATATGTGTTTGGTTGGCTTTCATGGGAACGATCTCAATCTCATATGCGTTTTTTCTTCTATATTTTTTTTTCTTTTTATTCTTGTTGCGTTATCATTTTTTTCATCCGGTTTTGTTCTTGTTGCATCTTGTTTGTTTTTCTACAATCTATGTTTTCTTCTATTTTTCTGTTATAGCGTTTTCGTTATCTTACTATTTTTGTTGTTGTCTTATAGTAAAAAAAATGTTTTATGGACTCATTATTCTAGCATTACTGTGGATTGTGTGCTTATATTCTGAATGTTATTAGCGTAATCTTGTGGATTTGGTTCCATTTCAAGTAAAAGAGTGATAGAATCATTTTTTCACCGAGTGTTGATAACCAAATACTGAGCCTAAACTTTCCCACACGCACTGATTTTCAAACGGAAGTAACTTTCGACATCCAAAAAATTACAGAACCCATAATATATCAATTTTATAGAAATCGAGAAGATCTTCCAAGCTTTGTCCGTGGTCATTCTAGGTCTCAAATTCACCCTAGAACATTCGCTACTGGAGAAACAAAACTAGTGAAATTTTTAGTTTGGAGACTTTGTAATTTGCACTGTTTTGTGTTGATTTTCATACGTTGTTGTCTTTATGAATTTCAAAAAAAAAACCAAAAAATAAAAAAGTGTGAGGACAAAAATAATTACGAGTGACCATAAGGTTTGCTAGTGTCACGTTAGGTGTTTGTATACTTGTTTACATGCTAAGATATTTTTCCTTTTCTATTCCAGATAATTTTGTTCCGTCTTGTTCTTTTCATTTTCCTTCCTTTATTATGTCTCGTGATTTTATCCTAGTTTTGTTTCTTTTTGTCTTGGTTATGTCTGTTGAAATTGCAATTAAGCTGAACGGTTGCTATTGGGACAACATCAAATATTTCGGCCACGCTAGGTTCAAATCCTTTCAGAACGCGTCTAAGGGCAAGAGAGGTAAAAGGTAAGAGAGGAAAAGGGAAAGTGTGGATGAGTCTAGTTTCGGGTAAAATTCATTTGAGTAAGAAACATGAGCGAATAGTGAGGATTTTTAAGTTTTGTTTATTACTAACCTTTTTAAAAAATAAGCATGTTTAGAAAACCCGAAACTCTGAGTAAGAGTGTCAATACTCCATAAGAGACTGAATTGAGAGATGAAGCGTATGATGTGATGGTTCTTCAGCGGGAGTTTACTAGTTTATAGATCTAATTAGGGATATTCAGGATAAAGTGAAGGCGTTGAAACAAAATAAAACTTAAGAAAGTAGACCACCACGACCATGTAGAGCCAATGAGTGTGGGCATATTCCTTATAGGCCTAGTAGGCGATGGATTATGCCCATGGATGTGACGGAGGCCGAGAATGAATTTGACTCTAATGAGGATTTTGACAGAGTGTTTGAGGTAGATATGGGTAAATTTTGGCCTAGAAATGAGATGTATGAAAATGAGTTTAGAAGAGGTCATGGGAATGAAGAAGATAGTGACTTAGGCAAAATCATGATGACTATTCCTCATTTCCAAGGCAACAGTAATCTCGAAGCTTATCTACATGGGAGCATAAACTAGAGCTGATTTTGACTGCGACAACTATTCTGATTTGAAGAAGGTGAAGTTGACTATTATTGAATTTATAGATTATACATTTGTTTGGTGGGAATAGATAATGTCAAACATTATGAGAAGTAGGGAGCAACTGATCATTATATGGACAGAATTGAAAATAGTTATGAGGAAGCGATTTTTATCTATCGACTACTACCGAGACCTATACCAAAAACATTAGAATCTTACACAAGGATTTTGAAGTATAGATGATTATCATAAGGAGGCACAGTTTCTAAGTGGGATGAATAAAGAAATTGCCAATATAGTGGAGTTACAGTATTATATGAAGTTAGAGGATATGGTACACACAAAAATGAATATAGAGCGGCAGTTGAAGCGAAAAAGTGTAGTGAGAAGTAACTCGGGACCAACCAACACAGGGAAGCCAAAATGAGGGATAATATCAGGGATGGCACCACCTCTGGGTTTAGATAGATGCTCTAAAACTAAGGAAAGATTCCACCACCAAGCTTAAGCTAAAAATCAACACACCACCAAATAGGAGTCGTGACATTAAATATTTCAAGTGTTTAGGGAGTGTTCATATAGCTTCGAGGTGCCTAATAAAAGAACCATATATATGGGGGTGATGGTGAGGTGACTTTAGACGGCAAAGATATTTAGGATGAAATGTCCGTGTTAGAAGATGCTATAATGAAGGGGGAGTTGAGTTTATAGAAAATGGGGAGTCCCTTGTGACTCAACGTGCTTTGAGTACCCAAGCCAAAGTTAAAGATGATATGGTTCAGTAAGGGGACAATATATTTCATACTAGATGTCTAGTCCATAATAAGGTATGTAGTATGATTATCGATGGTGGTAGTTGTGCAAATATGGCTAGTACAATACTGCTTGAGAAGTTGGTTTTGACTTTGTTTAGGCATCCTAAGTCTTATCGATTGCAGTGGTTGAATAACAATGGTGAGGTTAAGGTTAATATACAAGTCTTGGTGAATTTTACTATTGGCAAGTATATGATGAAATGTTGTATGATTTAGTCTCAGTGCAAGATACAGATTTGTTATTGGAGCGTCATTGGCAATTTGATAGATGAGTATCGCATGATGGATTTATGGATATATACTGTTTTGAATAGGAATGAAGGAAAGTTACACTTGTTCTTTTGTCACCTAATGAGGTTTTTGAGGATCAGGTGAAGCTTCAAGCTTCAGCCGAAAAGACAATCAAATAAGAGGTCGAGAGCTTGAATATAATGGGTGAGGAAGAGAACACCACACCAAAGAAAAGCATAGTGGAAGAGAGCTCCATTGGTAGTAAAGAGGGTAACACTGCGAGTGAACAAAAGAAAGATAATGTGAGAAGAGTGAGAAATAGTTTCTTTCTAAAGAGGAAGAAATGAAGAGAGGGTATTCAAATAATAAAGTTATGATCCTCTTTTTGTATATGGAAGCATTCATCATTTCTATGGAAAATAACTCTAATTTTTCATATTTATTGTAGGATTATGATGACGTGTTTGCATATGATACCTTATCGCTTACCTTCATTATGTGGTATTGAACATCAGATTGATTTCATCCCAAAAGCGGTCATTCCTAATAGACAAGCCTACCAAAGTAATCCTGAGGAAGCAAAATAGCTTCAAAGGTAAGTATATGAATTGATAAGCAATGGGTGCTTTCGGGAAAACATGAGCCTGTGTTTAGTTCTAGTGTTAATGGTACCAAAGAAAGATGGCACATGGAGAATGTTTGTAGATTACAGAGCATTCAATAATATTATTGTAAAGTATCGCCACACAATCCCTAGATTATATGATATGTTATATAAATTATATAGTGTTTATATTGTTTCTAAAATTGATCTCAAAAGTGAGTATCATCATAATAGGATGTGAGAAATGGATGAATGAAAAACTGCCTTTAAAATAAAGTATGGCTTATATGAATGGCCTGTGATGTAAGCCCCTAACACTTTTATGTGTCTAATGAATCATGTTTTGCGTGACTTTTTGGGCAAATTTGTAGTTGTATATTTTGATGATATTTTAGTCTACGAAAAGAATTTATATGAGCATGTAGGGCATTTCCATTCTTTGTTTGATATTTTGAAAAAGGAATTGTTGTACTATAACCATAAAAATGTAATTTTTTCGTGGAAAATTTGATATTTCTAGGGTATGTCATTAGTTCTCAAGGCATTGAGATTGATGGGGAAAAAGTTAAGGCTATCTGTGAGTGGCCTACACCTAATAGCATCACTGAGGTTATGAGATTCCATAGTCTAGCTAATTTCTATAGGAGGTTTGTGAAAAATTTTAGCACCATTATATCACCATTCACTGAGGTTATAAAGAAAAATGTGGGATTTAATGGGAGGAAGAACAAGAGAGTGTATTTGTATTACTTAAAGATCATTTATATATTACACATGCTTTAATTTTGTAAATTTTAACCAAACCTTCGAGAATGAGTATGATGGTTCAGGAATTGGCATTGGTGCAGTTTTGATGCAGGATCGATGTCTCATAACTATCTTTAGCAAAAAAACTAAATGGTGCGGTTTTGAGGTACCCAGTTTACGACAAGATATTTTGTGCTTTATCAAAGCTTTGGAGACTTGGCATCATTATCTATGGCCAAAAGAGTTCAAGATTCACACCGATCTTAAATCCATTAAGCATATCAAAAGCCAAGGAAAGCTCAACAAAAGGCATACCAAATTGATGGAATTCATAAAGACCTTCCCATGTGTCATTCTATATAAGCAAGGTAAGGAGAATGTAGTTGCTGAAACATTGTCTTGCATGTATGCTCTACTTACGTCCTTAAGTTCTAAATTTCTTGGCTTTGAAATTATCAATGACTTGTATGCGAATGATAATGACTTTATTAAGATTTACATTACATATGAAAAGAGCCCATATGGTAAATTTTACATGCAATGTGACTTTCTATTGAAGGATAATAAATTATGTGCGCCTCATTATTCTATGCATGAGTTATTGGTGCGTGAAACACATAGTGAGGGCCTTATGGGTCATTTTTGTGTTAAGAAAATAATAGACATCTTATATGAACACTTTTATTGGCGTAAAATGAAGAAACATGTCATGCGCATTTATGATGGGTTCATTACTTGTAGAAAAATAAAATCTAAAGTTCAACCACATGGGCTTTATACACCGTTAATTGTTCCCCAAGTATCTTGGGTGGATGTTTCCATGGACTTTGTGTTAGGATTTCCTAGATCTAGAAAGCGACGAGACTCTATTTTTTATGGTTGATCATTTTAGCAAGATGATACTGTTAGGGTTATCATAGCGGCGCAGCGGAAGGAGCGAGGTTTGGAAGAAATCGTAGTTTAAAATTTGTAAACTTATGAATAAATTATTTTATATCCAATATTAATAATTCATTCATATTTCACCTAAACATATTTATTCGTATCAAATAACGATATAAATAATTTGGAAACTCCTCGAAACTTTTACGAAAACTTTTTTCCGCAAAATAGCATAAAACGCGTTTCTGAATGAACCAACCAACCAATGCACATGGAGACTGTCTAGGTCAACCCCAAAAATATTTGGATAGTTCATGAACTTCCCAAACAGTGACCAGTTCATTGTTTGGGCAGTCGTTACCCGGTAATGTCGTTTTTCACCATTTTCTCATATTTTCACTCCGAAATAATTTTCGGTAATTATTTTTCTTGGGCAATTAAAATAAAATTATTTATTTTAATTAATTAATACTTAAAAAATAAAATTTTCCCAAGAAATCATATATCTTGAAAATTAACGTTTGACCCATAAACTTTGTATTTTATTCATTTTAGTCCTTAAATTGTCAAATATAATTTTGGATGATTCCAAATCATTTCTAAAATGATTTTTAACATGTCCAACACATCAAAATATAAATTGCAATAAAATCCACACTGAAAGACAAAATTACCGAGAGTCCCTTAAGATTTCCAATTTTACAATTTAGTCAAATCTTGTTCAAAATAAGTCAAGATCAAATCCAATCAATCCCAAATTTGATATGCATCATATGCACACCACAACATATCACATAAATGAAAATTCCAAAAATTGGAATAGGCTAAGAACCATAATTTCACAAATTACTCCAATTGTATTGAATAAATTCAATACTTTAATCATTTCTTTTGTTGGACAATTATGACCCATAGCATCACTATTTGTACAGATCATGGTGTTGTTGTGCAAATTAACTATGTGACAAATGAGATTACACTCTTATCATTTGTGATTAGATCACCTAGATGTATAAATGATGAGAGGTCCTTATGATTTGTTCCTGGATTGAGAATGATATGAGACAGTATCAGTCCACGAAGGATAAATTATTAAATATCCCTAGTCAGAGTATTATCGAGATTGGACATCGATAAATATGTAAAAGACTAGTATTACACTTGTGTGCGTTGTGAGGGCATAACGACATAGTTCTCATATGTTTGGGTATAGGATACTCATGGAAGTATAATAGGAGGTTGTGTTTCACCGATGGTACGAGAAATAGCTTCGCTCTGGATAGACCCCTCGGAATTCCATTGGTAGTATGACTATGTGTCTATGGAAGTCCGAAATCAGGGTAGGTGTATTTGGTCTTAACCTGAGACTTGCACCGCTAATACTTACGACAATCAATATACTTTGGTTGCAGTCGTCCAGGGCTTTAACAGGTTCTGTGTACGCCTATGCTGGGTATATTGAGAATCGTAGTGTGTTGGGTGTGATGTCAAGACGGAAGTATCACTCCAGTCATAGTAGAGATAATGTCACGTAGGATACGGTACTGGTGCTCTTAAGTACTGCAGTCATCGGGATAAAATGACAAGGTCATGTTTATCCGATATAGAGACTAGTTACCAGACATCCGACATGTGCTTTGTACTGGGCAGACACAGCTCCAGCCCCATGCCTAGCACGTGACAGTCTGATACTGGATCGACATACGCAATACTACGTATACTACGCCTGATACAGATCCTTTATTCCTGTAAAGATATTTCTGGAGTATTGGGTAGGCATGGCACTTTGCTAGAGGCCATGGCGCTTTGCTAGAGGCCAACCTTGTCTTATAAATCGGTAAAACGTAGTACGAGGTACTTACGTGTTCAGATAGTCCGACGACCGTATTTACTGCCAACATATCCGGGGATCTCATGGGTCGCTTCCCAAAGATTCACCGATGACGTATGACTCGCACTTTAATTAATATGGGATTAATTAGAAGAGAGAGAAAATTAATCTGGGATTAATTTCGGAGATATTTTATCTAGGATAAAATATCAATTTAAGAGAGATAACGATTAATTTGGAATTAATTGGTAAATTAATATATTCGATATATTAAACGAAAATGGATTTTGACACGGAATTAAAATTAGATTTTAATTCGGGCAAACGAGTTAATTTAGAATTAATTTGTTAGCGACGTGAATAGTAATTATGCTTGGCATGATTAATTACTTAAATTAGATTTAATTATGACGCAATGGAAAATTTGTTAATTGAGAATTAACGAACCCGAGCCTGAGATTATTTGCGAGCGCATTCGCATTTCGAATTCGAGTGCAGCATGCAAGTCAAATCAAGCGTCAAATCATTAGTCTCATCAAGTGTCAAATCCCAAGTCTTTTCAAGCGTCAAATCACTTGTCACATTGAGTGATGTGACTTGACAATATGTCACTCTTGATGGATGTGACTTGATGTGAATAGTGATGTGAGTTGTTGAAGTGATTAATGGCTTTGATTATTTGACTTTTTTAAAGAAAATATTTGGTATATGTTTAAAGAAATCAAATACCAAAATCACTTAACACCTTTTATCTCTCTCTTTCCTCCATCTCTCCTCTCATTTTTCTTCTTCTCCCACCCGCCCAAGGGGTTGAAAAACTGCCTAAAACCGTGAGCAGTAAGGGGATGAAGGTGATGATTTTATGGCAAAATTGGGAGTTCTAGCACACTACAAAGTCATGCGAAGGTGATAGGGAAGTTTACCCATGAGCCGGGAATCGTTTAACGAAGCTTGGAGCTTGTTCGAGGAGCTCAAAATCAGAAAATCAAGGAGCATGGACTGCTTACTATCGTGAGCTTCATGGAAGGCAAAAATATTTTTTTGTTCGTCAAAGTGTCGCTCAACCGATCGATGTGAGTATTTCGCAACTTCGTTGATATGTATTCACACTTATTTCATGCTTATTATTGATCTTGGGACCTTAATAGAAACCAACAATGGCATCTAGAGCAAGGTTTGAGCATGAAAAGTTTAAGGCTTAAAATTGGGTAAAATGTATTTGAGCATGATTTAATGAAATTGGATGATTGAGTATGCTTAATACATGTTTAATTGAAGATTGATTGGATCAATTTCATGAAATAATGATTGGATCATTTTCCCCAAATGGGTTAGCTTGGCTGAATCTTAATGGTGCCCTAATGTCTTGGAATTTTTTGTTTTTGATTCATTGGATGAGTTGGAAACGATTTGAAATGATGATTTAATGTCGATTGTGGATTTAATTGGATTGAAACCGAATCGGACATAAAATCCCATCTTGGCCGAGACTTATATAGCATGTATATGGGTTTGATTTTAATTAAATTGTGTTGGACATGATTTAATATAAATGAGCATGATTTATTGTGTATATTGATGTTTTAGAAATGTTAATTTGGGTAATTAATCATGTTATACACTTTGGTAATTAAATTGGGAATTTGGAATTTTATGATTTAATTATTTGGGCCTATTTTATGAAATTGGGCTTAAGTATGTAATTGGGCTTATTGGGCTTTGTTGTACAAAGTTGGGTTTAGGCAAAATTGGTTGGATCCAATTAGGCCCAAAACCGCTTCCATAAAACCCAAATGCGACTTAATGGACCTTTAAAGTTTAATTGGACCTAATGGGCCAATATTGATTTCTGGGCTTATAGGGTAATTCCCGGATTGGATTTTGGTTATTCGGTTTGACCCGAGTTGACCAAAAGTCCACGCCTTAAGAAATTAATTAAAAGCCCATTGGACTTTAATTGAATTGACGTTGGACGTTTAACGGGCTTTGAGACCCGTAACGATTAAATTTGGAATTTAAGTCGTAAAGGTTTATTAATAAAGTGTAACATTTAATTTGAAATTAAATAGTGGATTAGGATTAAATACACATTAAATTGGATTTAACGTTGTAGTTTAATTTAATTCGAGAATTCGTACTTTGAGTACTTATTCGCAAAACGAGTTTGACTCGAGCAAAATCAAATCGTTGTTTGAACATTGGATGGTCAAAAATTATCAGATTAATTAATTTGATTAGATTGATTGATAACATGCTTGTGTGAATACATGGTTGCGATGTATGAATAATGTATATCGGATGGATATTAGATGGGTGTGACAATTTTAGAAATTACTGTAATAAATTTGATTTATTAATTGGACCTGCGTGTCCAGCCTTATCACCTTCATACTCTTTGTATTCTCTTCTAACCTATTCCTCTCAATGTAAATAAGGTTTCTTTAGAAGTGTAGTGTACCGGGTAGAAGTGATACATGTTCTAGCGGGAGAGAGAAAGAGAGAGATTTGATCTAGGATAAATGTGTGTAAAGTATCCATCCGCATATCATTATTATTTTTCATATGCGCTTTATTATGTGTTTAGAATGCATGTTTAAGGGTGTATGATGATGAGACCTTAACAAAGATAATAAATTGGTTGCCAATTTGCACTCGAAAAACCCTCGCAAAATATTAAGCGTTTTTCTTCCATTGAGTGATTCTTACTCAAAATCCGGGACTGGCATTGGCTTGTTGGCCAAAGTCAATGCCTTTTTCCGTCGAGGATGTGTTTGAATCACGAAGGCTTTGTTCAATATTGGTGTCTTGTCTAAGTTGTGGTTTGTTGGCCAAAGTCAAGACCACTTCTTGTCCATCGACATTGATTACGAAGCTTTCCATGGTCAATGGATCGCGCTTAACTGGGATCACTAAGTTTGTTGTGCCAAAGCCAAGGCTTTGTTGATTCAGAGGAAAAAGGTTAGGTAATACATTGGATGTATTGGCATATATAAGATATATGTTTCGGACTTGGATGTCCCCCTACCGGATCTAGGAATTGGATTGGATCCAATTGATCTTAGAGATCTACCTAGTTAATTATCATACAATTTGTTGGCCAAAGTTAAGATTGTGTGATATTTAACGGGATCCTAGCCCACTAGGAAACACGGTTTCCCGAGTACTCGATAGAGGGTTAGAGGCTCGCCGAAAAATAGTGGGAGGCAAGTATTAGATTTGCAATATTCGTTTAGTTACTTGCCATACGCGCTCAAATAAATATCATTTGTCAATAAATTAAATGTTAGTTGGACTAATATTTAAACGTTGTTTTAATTAACAGTTGGACTATATTCAAACCGTTCATTTATAGTTGATTTTGTAATTGGATTATAGTAATCAATATAATTGATTTTAATCTATTAAAATTATAGTTTATTAAATAGTTGGACTATTATAATCATTATAATAAATAGTGCCTTAATCGTTGATTAAATAGTTGGACTATTAGAATCAAGATGTAATTGAAAGATTGACATTTAAAAAATAATCCTAGGGAAATGTATTTAAATGGCTTAATTTTCAAATTGGGAATAAATTTCAGGATGGTCCTGGAAAATAATAAGTTACTTTATTTGATAAAATAACATATTATGTCTAAGCTCGGAGTTAAGCAAATAGTCGTGCATAATCTTTGAAGATTTATGTAACGATAACTTTAATGCTTAATCCATTAAGCTTGTCATAGTAGACTCCTTAATTTCTTAATCAAAATTAAGGATTAGATCCTCAAAGTATGAAAATGAAATTGAAGGATCTTCATAAATCTATTTTTAGATTTAAGAAGTACTAAATTGCAATGAATGACTCTTGGAGAGTTAATGACTATTCTCTAGGAGATAAAGTCAAAGTTTGCAATTAGGCAAGTAGCGCAAGGCGCACCTTACTTCGATATTCTACATGGCCAAGGCTTGGCCAAAGGCTATTGGAATGTTGAAAAGGGCAAAGGTAAAATCATTATAATCTTCTGGGAAGATAAATGACATATCCTAAAATGTCTGCTTAAATTGTGGCAAACGGGATCGCGGAAACATGACTGTCGTTTGGACAAAGTAGACATGAAGGAATTGAAGAACGAGCAAGGCTCCAACATCAACTATGTTTGTCAACATTATGTTCACTACTAGTATTAAAATTAGATTTTAAATACTAAGTGTGGAACATAAATACTGATATTCAGAATCTGCTATGAGCAGGATACTGACTTCAGTTGAGATTAATCTGTGAATTGGAAACGGGATGAAAGTCGTTGTTTTAACCGTAGACACCTAATTTTAGGAACTACCCTCGGGTATGTACCTAAATTGGGAACTGTTATAATGTAACTAGTTTGACTAGAAATATTATCTCTATATCAGTGTTTAACTCGCTGCTGGTGAACCTTTATATTCTAGAACATTAAAGTGTTTTATCATATAAAGATGATATTGAGATAAACACATTAGATATGAATAACATAATTTAAATTTTGAATATAAATGAGTCTCAAACATATAACATGACAAACAAATAGCTCAAACTGATTTGATCAGAATAAACTAATTGTGGCATTGTTTTCTGGGACACAACTAAAACAAGACTCGTATATTCACACTTTTGAAGAGTGGGTACTATAACTGTTTTGATTCCAATCAAATAAAGTCTACGAATCTAGTTCATTGGGCAAAGTCCCTAAAACACTATTTACTTGGTAAAAGTGTAAATGCCACCGATCTGTTAGCCCTAGTTCATAGTGAAGCAAGTGGGCCCATGTCTAGCTACGCTAGATATGGATATGAATATTTAAAGACCTATACGGATGTGGAATCGCATTATGGTTATGTGTTTCTTTTGAAGAACACAAATCAGAAACTTTTACAGTTTCGACACGAAATAGATAAACAAATCGGCTAAAGTATTAAACGTCACGGAAAGATCGTAATGGAAAATACTTAAGTAATAAGTTTCTATTATACTTGAAATAAGTATAGTATTCTTTCAATGAGGACTCCTCCCGGAACACGTCAATTTGACGATATGTCCGAACTGAGTAACTGAATTTTGTTAGACATGATAATTTTATTCATGAGCTACCTTTTTCTTCAACGGATAAATAAAAACAGTGCAGAACTTATTTTGAATAAGGTTCCATAAAATCTGTTTGACAGATATCATATTAGATATGAACGGGAAAGAAACTAGGTTTCTCATTCCTGATAATTTGGGTATGCTAAGCATATGTTTGGATGATACCAAACTAGAACCCAAATTGGATAAGTGCCAATTAAAGGTTATCCTAGGGATACCATAAGTTTTGTACTTATACAACTCACTAAGAGAACAATGTAATTGTTGCTCGTCATGCGGTTTTCCTAAGAGGAATACCGATATGCAGTGGTAAGTGGGAGGATAGTAAAACTCGATGAAAATCAGAGTAATACTATTCAAGGCACCGATTCTTAATGGAACATAAATAGTTCATCAAGAATGAAACTATAACCAATAATCTTCGAACACACAAGAACCGCGTGAGTCGGAGAGAGTCAGAAAACAACCTGGGGTATGGGTTTCTGATCTCATCTCATAAAGATGTCGATCTTATTGAGGTACACCAACTGACTACGTATGAGGAAGTGATACAAGGTATCGACTCCCTATTATGGCAAAGTGCCATAGAGTCCGAAATGGATTCCATGTATATCAACTATGTTTAGATACTAGTTGATGTACCACAAGGCATTGTGCCTACTGATACTATATAAGTCTTCAAGAAAGACGTACAAGGATGGCAACATACCAACGTATAAAGCTAGGCTTTTAACGGAAATGTATCGTTATCAACATTATGTTGATTACGATTCAACCTTTTACCTGTTGCCACGGTAAATCCAATTGGATAAATCTTGCTGATGCTGCATGTTTCATTTAAGAAATATGGCAGCTGAACAGAAAATCTCTTTCCTTTAAGGGAAACCTTTTGGAGGATGTTTACAACATCCTGTCGGTTTTGTCGTGCCAAAACTAGCAAACAAGGTTTGCAGGTTAATCGATCCATGATTGGATTGTAGCAAGCATTAGGTTCTTGAAATTGTCGTTTTGATGTAATCATAATGGTGTATGATTTGATTCAAAACGAATATGATTCTTGTGTATATAAGAGGGTTAGTAGGAGCGCACTGACAGTGGCTATCCTATAAATAATGATAATATGTCATTTCTTGGAAATGATATTCCCATAAAAATACAATCGATGAAAGCTAGGCTTTCGAGAAAACTCTCCGAGAAACCGTACATTGAATAATGTATACGACCTGGTGTCTCATATGCTTTGAGCATATGGATTCACAAACAGGCCAATCCAAGTAATAGTCACTGGATTGAAGTTAAGAACATACTTAGTATCTTAAAGAACTAAGAATGCTGTCTTAATCTGTGGAGAATGAGAACTTGAAGTGACTGGGATCACTGCTGCAAGTTTCCTAACCGATAAAATGACTTTAAGTCGCTAAACGGTACTATACAGTTTGAATAACGAAACAGTGAGCTGGAGAACTTCCAAGCAAGATACTATTACCAAACAAACAACTAATGCGGGTTATTGCTGCAGCTGAGGCAGCAATAAAAGCCATTTGGGTCGATAACAAATCTAATTAGATTTGATATAGTTCTGTTAGCAGCTGAGCTAGGCGTCAGCACATGCTAAAGAATTAATGGTCTCATCTACGATCCAGATACATACTTCGATATTCATCTGATTTTTTCAGATCATACATCATGGCGATGTGATGATCGAATAAATCGCATCAGATGATAATCATGCAAATCTGCTGATGAAAGCGTTTCCTCAGCAATTTGAGCCAACCGTACATAGTTCGGGTGTAAGATACTCGAGTGACTGGCTATAGGCCAAGTGGGAGATTGTTGGACAATTATGACCCATAGCGTCACTATTTGTACAGAGCATGGTGTTGTTGTGCAAATTAACTATGTGACAAATGAGATTGCACTCTTATCATTTGTGATTAGATCACCTAGATGTATAAATGATGAGAGGTCCTTATGATTTGTTCCTGGATTGAGAATGATATGAGACGGTATCAGTCCATGAAGGATAAATCATTAAATATCCCTAGTCAGAGTATTATCGAGATTGGACATCGATAATACGTAAAAGACTAGTATTACACTTGTGCGTGTTGTGAGGGCATAACGGCATAGTTCTCATATGTTGGGTATAGGATACTCATGCAAGTGTAATAGGAGGTTGTGTTTCACCGATGGTACGAGAAACAGCTTCGTTGTACCCTCACAAACGTGCACAAGTGTAATACTAGTCTTTTACGTATTTATTGATGTTCAATCTCGATAATAGTCTGATTAGGGATATTAATGATTTATCCTTCATAGATTGATACTGTCTCATATCATTCTCAATCAAGGAACAAATCATAAGGACCTCATATCATTTATATATCTTGGTGATCTAATCACAAATGATAAGAGAGCAATCTCTTTTGTCACATAGTTAATTTGTACAACAACACCATGATCTGTACAAATAGTGACGCTATGGGTCATAACTGTCCAACAATCTCCCACTTGGCCTATAGCCAGTCACTCGAGTGTCTGACACCTGAAATATGTACGGTTGGCTCAAACTGCTAAGAAAGTACTTTCGTCAGTGGATTTGTTTGATTATCATCTTATGCGATTTATACGATCATCACATCGCCACGATGTATTATCCGAACGAATCAGATGAATGGTCGAAGTATATATCTAGATCTTTGATGAGACCATTAATTCTTTAGCTTGTGCTGACGCCTAGCTCAGCTGCTAACAGAACTATATCTAATCTAATTAGATTTATTATTGACCCAAATGGCTTCTATTGATGCCTCAGCTGCAGTAATAACCCGCATTTGTTGTTTATTCGGTAACAGCATCTTACTTGGAAGATTTCCAGCTCACTGTACAGTTATTCAAACTATATAGTACCATTTGCGACTTATAGTCGGTTTTTATCGGTTAGGAAACTTGCAGTAGTGATCCCAGTTACTTCAAGTTCTCCTTCTCTATAGTTTAAGACAACATCCTTAGTTCTCTAAGATACTAACGGATGTTCTTAACATCAATCCAGTGACTATCACTTAGATTGGCCCGTTTGTGAATCCATATGCTCAAAGCGTATGAGACACTATGTCACGTATATTTTTCAATGTACGAGTTCTCAGAGAGTGTTAACAACTTTAAATCTATCCCAGTAGATCTTTATTCCTAGAATAAAGGGTGTTTCTCCCAAGAATTCTACGAAGAATTTTCATGAAAGCCAAGCTTTCACCGATTGTTATATGGGAATATCATTTCCAAGAAATGACCTATTATCATTATTTATAGGACAACCACTGTCAGTGCGCTCCCACTAACCTCATTATATACACAAGAATCATTTTCGTTTTGAATTAAATCATATACCATTATCATTACATCAAAACGATAATTCCAAGAACCTAATGCTTGCTTCAATCCAAACATGGATCGAATAACCTACAAACCTTGTTTGCTAGTTTTGATACGATAAAATCGTTAGGATATTGTAAACATCCTCCAAAAGGTTTCCCTTAAAGGAAAGCGATTTTCTGTTCAGCTGCCATATTTCTTAAATGAAACATGCAGCATCAGCAAGCTTTATCCAAATGGATTTACCGTGGCAACAGGTAAAAGGTTGAATCGTAATCAACATAATGTTGATAACGATACATTTCCGTTAAAAACCTAGCTTTATACGTTGGTATGTTGCCATCCATGTACGTCTTTCTTGAAGACTTATATAGTACCAGTAGGCACAATGTCTTGCGGTACAACAACTAGTGTCTAAACATAGTTGATATACATGGAATCCATTTCGGACTATATGGCACTTTGCCATAATAGGGAGTCGATACCTTGTATCATTTCCTCATACGTAGTCAGTTGGTATTCCTCAATAAGATAGACATCTTTATGAGGTGAGATCAGAAACCCATACCTCAGGTTGTTTTCTGACTCTCTCCGATCTACGAGGTTCTTGTGTATTCGAAGATTATGGAATAGTTACATCCTTGATGAACTATTTGTGTTCCATTAAGGACTTAGTGCCTTGAATAGTATTACACTGATTTTCATCGAGTTTTACTATCCTCCCACTTACCACTGCATATCGATATTCCTCTTAGGAAAACCACATGGCGAGCAACAATTTAATTGTTCTCTTGTGAGTTGTATAAGTACAATACTTATGGTATCCCTAAGATAACCTACAATTGGCACTTATCCAATTTGGGTTTTAGTTTGGTATCATCCAAACATATGCCTAGCATTCCCAAATCTACAGGAGTGAGAAACCCGATTTTTTCCCGTTCATATCTAATATGAAGTCTGTCAAACAGATTATCATGGAACCTTATTCTAAATAAGTTCTGCACTGTTAATATGTATCCGTTGAAGGAAATGGTAGCTCAGAGCGACTTATGATTAACCTTATCATGTCCAACAAAATTCGGTTTATCCGTTCGGACACACCGTCAAATTGACGTGTTTCGTGAGGAGTCCTCATTGAAAGAATACTATACTCTCTCAAGTATACGAGAAATGTATTGCTTAAGTATTTCCATTATGGTCTTACCATGACGATTTAATACTTTAACCGATCTGTTTGTCTATTTCATGTTGAAAACTTTAAAAGTTTCTTATTTGTGTTCTTCAAAAGAAACACATAACCATAATACGATGCCACATCCGTATAGGTCACGAAATATTCATATTCACCTCTAGCCTAGCTAGACATGGGCCCACTTTCTTCACTATGAACTAGGGCTAACAGATCGGTGGCATTTACACTTTTACCAAGTAAATAGTGTTATAGGCACATTGCCCAATAAACTAGATTCGTAGACTTTATTTGATTAGAATCAAATCAGTCCGAGTACCCACTCTTCAAAAGTATGGATATACGAGTCTTGTTTAATTGTGTCCTTGACAACAATGCCACAATAGAGTTTCATCTGATCAAATCAGTTTGAGCCACTGTTTGTCATGTTATATATTTGAGATTTATTTATATTCAAAATATAAATTCTGTCATTCACATCTAGTGTGTTTATCTCAATATCATCTTTATATAATGAAACACTTTAGTGTTCTAGAATATTAAGGTTCACCCGCAGCGGGTTAAACACTGATATAGAGATAATGTATCTAGTCAAACTAGTTACATTATAACAATTTCCAAATTTAGGTACACCCCCAAAGTTAGTTCCTAAACTTAGGTATCTACGGTTGAAACAGCGATTTTCGTCCCGTTTCCAATCCACAGATTAATCTCAATTGATGTCAGTATCCTGCTCAAAGCAGATTCTGAACATCAGTACATATTTATATCACACTAAGTATCTAAAATCCAATTTTAATACTAGTAGTGAATATATTTATGACAAACATATTTGAAGTCAGAGCCTTGCTCGTTCTTCCATTCCTTCATGTCTGCTTTGTCCAAACTACAGTCACGCTTCCGCGATCCTATTTTCCATAATTTAGCATATATTTTTGGGATATGTCATTTATCTTCCCAGAAGATTATAATGATTTTGCCTTTGCCCTTTACAATATTCTAGAAGCCTTTGGCCTAGCCTCGGCCTTCTAGAATATCGAAGTAAGGTGCGCCTTGCGCTACTTGCCTAATTGCAAAGTTTGACTTTTTCTCCTTGAGAATAGTCATTAACTCTCCAAGAGTTATTTATTGCAATTCTGTACTTCTAAAATCTAAGTATAGATTTATGAAGATCCTTCAATTTCAATAACATACTTTAAGAATCTAATCCTTAGTTCTGATTAAGAAATTAAGGAGTCTACTGCGACAAGCTTAATGGATTAAGCACTTAAGTTATCATCACATAAATCTTCCAAAGATTATGCTCTACTATTGCTTAACTCCGGGATTAGGCCTAATATGTTATTTTATCAAATAAAGTAACTTATTAGTTTTCAGGACCATCCTGAAATTTATTCCCAATCTGAAAATTAACTATTTAAATACATTTTCCCTAGGATTATGTTTTAAATGTCAATCTTTTAATTTTATCTTGATTCTAATAGTCCAACTGTTTAATCAATGATTTAGGTACTATTAAATATAATGATTATTATAGTCCAACTATATTAATCAACTATACTTTTAATTGGTTAAATTCAATTATATTGATTACTATAATCCAATTATAAAATCAACTATCTATTGAATTAGTTTGAATACAGTCCAACTGTTTATTTAAAACAACGATTTAAATATTAGTCCAACTAATTTTTAATTTATTGACGAATGATATTTGAATGAGCGCGTATGGCAAGTAATTAAACGAATATTGCAAATTCAATTCTTGCCTCCCACTATTTTTCGGTGAACCTCTAACCATCTGCGAGTACTCGGGAAACCGTGTTTCCTAGTGGGCTAGGATCCCATTAAATATCACACAATCTTGACTTTGTCCAACAAATTGTATGATAATTAACTAGGTAGATCTCTAAGATCAATTGGATCCAATCCAATTCCTAGATCCGGTAGGGGGACATCCAAGTCCGAAACATATATCTTATATATGCCAATACATCCAATGTATTACCTAACCTTTTTCCTCTGAATCAACTAAGCCTTGGCTTTGGCACAACAAACTTAGTGATCCCAGTTAAGCGCGATCCATTGACCATGGAACGCTTCGTAATCAATGTCGATAGACAAGAAGTGGTATTGACTTTGGCCAACAAACCACAACTTGGACAAGACACTAATATGGAACAAAGCCTTTGTGATTCAAACACATCCTCGACGGACAAAGGCCTTGACTTTGGCCAACAAGCCAATGCCAGTCTTGGATCTTGAGTGATAATCACTCAATGGAAGGAAAAACGCTTAATATTTTGCGAGGGTTTTTCGAGTGCAATTGGCAACCAATTTATTATCTTTGTTAAGGTCTCATCATCATACACCCTTAAACATGCATTCTAAACACATAATAAAGCGCATATGATAAAATAATAATGATATGCGAATGGATATTTTACACATTGATCCTAGATCAAATCTCTACCTTTCTCTCTCCCGCTAGCACATGTATTACTTCTACCCGTTACACTACACTTTTAAAGAAACCTCATTTACATTGATGGGAATAGGTGAGAAGAGAATACAAAGAATAAGGAAGTGATAAAGCTGGACATGCAGGTCCAATTAATAAATCAAATTTATTATATTAATTTCTAAAATTGTCTCACCCTTCTAACATCCATCTGATATACATTATTCATGCATCACAACCATGTATTCACACAAACATGTTATCAATCAATCTAATCAAATTAATTAATCTGATAATTAATGACCATCCAATGTTCAAACAACAATTTGATTTTGTTCGAGTCAAACTCATTTTGCAAATAAGTACTCAAAGTACGAATTCTCGAATTAAATCAACTACATAATTAAATCCAATTCAATATGCATTTAATTCCGATTCGCTTATTTAATTCCAAATTAAACATTACACTTTAATAATAAACCTTTTAGGACTTAAATTCCAAATTTAGTCGTTATGGGTCTCAAAGCCCGATTAACGTCCAACGTCAATTCAATTAAAGTCCAATGGGCTTTTAATTAATTTCTTAAGACGTGGACTTTTGGTCAACTCGGGTCAAACCGAATAACTAAAATCCAATCCGGGATTTACCCCATAAGACCAGAAATCAATTTTGGCCCATTAGGCCCAATTAAACTTTAAAGGTCCATTAAGTCGCATTTGGGCTTTATGGGAGCGGTTTTGGGCCTAATTGGATCCAACCAATTTTGCCTAAACCCAACTTTGTACAACAAAGCCCAATAAGCCCATTTATAACATAACAAGCCCAAATCCAATTTTAAGGCCCAATTAATTAAATATAAAAATCCAATTTTACATTTAATTAATTCTAAAGTGTATAACAAAATTAACTACTTAAATCAATGTTTCTAAAACGTCGATTAGCCTAATTAATCATGTTTATCAACATCAATTAGTGTCCAACACATTTTGATCAAAATCAAACTCATTCATGCTTCTTTATGTCTCGGCAATATTGGGGATTTTATGTCCGATTCGAATTCAATCCAATTAATTCTACAATCGACATTAAATCATCATCCCGAATGATTTCCTACACATCCAATGATAAAAAATCAAAATTCCAAGACAATAAAATAGGGCATTACATTCGGCCAAGCCATATATTTTGGGCAAATTTGTTCCAAATAATTTTTAATCAAATTGATCCAATCAATCATCAATTAAAATACATTTAAGCATACTAATTCATCCAATTTCATTATACATGCTCAAATCAAGTTTACCGAAATTTTAAGCCCTAAACTTTTTCATGCTTTTCCTTGCTCTGATACCATTGTTGGAGTTTACTAAGGTCCCAAGTATCAATAAACAAGCATGATTTAAGTGCGAATACAAGTCGAGGAAGTTGCGGAATACTTACATCGAGCGGTTGAGCGATGCGGCAATGAACAAAACTCATTTTCTTCCCATATGGACTGCTCGGCAGTGAGCAGAATTTTGTCCTTCATTTTTCAGTTTTGAGCCAAGTTCCAAGCTCCAAGCTTGCATGAAACGATTCCCGGCTCATGGGCGGACTTTCCTATCACCTTCACATGTCTCTCGGAGTGATAGCTCTCTTTGATTTTGCCACAAAATCACACTCTAAGCTTCCCTTAGCTCACGGCAGTGAGCTGCCGTGAGCTAAGGGAAGCTTAGAGTGTGCCAAACCAGTGAAGAAATGCCCTTGTTGGGCGTGAGCAATGGAGGGAGAATGAGAAGAAAGAGAGAGATAAGTGTATTGTATGATGGTTGGCTTAAAAGTGTATATCTAATACCACTTTTTATTTTCCAAAAAATTAATTAATTGATTTCCAAAATCAAAAAAACAAATACCAAACTTTTAAATAAATTAAATGTCAATCATGCCATCATACTTCCATCATTATTCACATCAAGTCACATCCATCAAGTGGTCAAGTCACTTAATCAATCAAGTTGTCAAGTCACATCACTCAAAGTGACAAGTGATTTGACTCTTGAAACGACTAGCGATTTGACGCTTGATGCGACTAATGATTTGACGCTTGATTTGAATTGATTTGACGCTTGATTTGAATTACGTGCCGCACTCGAATTCGAAATGCGAATGCGCTCGTAAATAATCTCGGGCTCGGGTTCGTTGATTCCAAATTAACGATTTTTCCATTGCGTCGTAATTAAATCTATTTTAATTAAAGAATCATGCCAAACATAATTACTATTCACGTCGCTAACGAATTAATTCTAAATTAATTCGTTCGCCCGAATTAAAATCCAATTTTAATTCCACGTCAAAATCCAATTTCGTTTAATATATCAAATATATTAATTTACCGATTAATTTCAAATTAATCGTTATCTCTCTTTAAATGATATTTTATCCTAGATAAAATATCTCCACAATTAATCCCAGATTAATTTTTTTTTCTCTTCTAATTAATCCCAGATTAATTAAAGTGCGAGTCATACGTCATCGGTGAATCTTCGAGAAGTGACCCATGAGATCCCCGGATATATTGGTAGTAAATTCGGTTGTCGGACTATCCGAACACGTACGTACCAAGTACTACATTTTACCGATTTACAAGACAATGTTGGCTTCTAGCAAAGCGCCATGCCTACCCAATTCTCCAGAAATGTCCTTACAGGAATGAAGGATCTATATCAGGCGTAGTATACGTAGTATTGCGTATTTCGATCCAGTATCGGACGATCACATGCAAGGCCTGGGGCTGGTACAGTGTCTGCCCCGTACAAAGCATATATCGGATGACAACCAACTAGTCTCTTTATTATCGGATAATCATGACCAAGTCATATTATCCTGACGGTTGCAACCTTTATAGAGAACCAGTTCTGTATCCCTGCACGATCATCATCTCCACTATGACTGGAGTGATACTTCCGTCTTAACATCACACCCAACACACTATGATTCTCGATATACCCAGAAGAGGCGTACACATCATTCTCAATCAAGGAACAAATCATAAGGACCTTCTATCATTTATATATCTTGTGATCTAATCACAAATGATAAGAGAGCAATCTCCTTTGTCACATAGTTAATTTGTACAACAACACCATGATCTGTACAAATAGTGACTCTATGGGTCATAATTGTCCAACAGTATGACTCGCACTTTAATTAATCTGGGATTAATTAGAAGAGAGAGAAAATTAATTTGGGATTAATTTCGGAGATATTTTATCTAGGATAAAATATCAATTTAAGAGAGATAACGATTAATTTGGAATTAATCGGTAAATTAATATATTCGATATATTAAACGAAATTAGATTTTGACGCAGAATTAAAATTAGATTTTAATTCGGGGGAACAAGTTAATTTAGAATTAATTCGTTAACGAACCCGAGCCCGAGATTATTTGCAAGCTCATTCACATTTCGAATTCGAGTGCGGCACGCAAGTCAAATCATGCGTCAAATCATTAGTCGCATCAAGTGTCAAATCGCTAGTCGTTTCAAGTGTCAAATCACTTATCACTTTAAGTGATGTGACTTGACAACTTGATTGATTGAGTGACTTGACAACATGTCACTCTTGATGGATGTGACTTGATGTGAATAGTGATGTGAGTTGTTGAAGTGATTAATGGCTTTGATTGTTTGACTTTTTTAAAGAAAATATTTGGTATATGTTTAAAGAAATCAAATACCAAAATTATTTAACACCTTTTATCTCTCTCTTTCCTCCATCTCTCCTCTCATTTTTCTTCTTCTCCCATGCGCCCAAGGGGCTGAAAAACTACCCAAAACCGTGAGCAGTAAGGGGATGAAGGTGATGATTTTGTGGCAAAATCGGGAGTGCTAGCACACTACAAAGTCATGCGAAGGTGATAGGGAAGTTTACCCATGAGCCGAGAATCGTTTAACGAAGCTTGGAGCTTGTTCGAGGAGCTCAAAATCAGAAAATCAAGGAGCATGGACTGCTCACTGTCGTGAGCTTCATGGAGGGCAAAAAAATATTTTTTTTGTTAGTCAAAGCATCGCTCAACCGATCAATATGAGTATTCCGTAACTTCGTTGATATGTATTCACACTTATTTCATGCTTATTATTGATCTTGGGACCCTTAATAGAAACCGACATCTTTAACATACCAAATAAGTCTCACCAATTGAAATAACTCAAGAATAATTCTAGGTTATAAATGATGGCCTTACATCTCTAGAATGGCAACTTGATTATTAATTAATCTAAGGAATGCTTAATAACCAATTATATTATACTTTGTTAACAAACATACAAACATCTTTCCAACAAGTCTCAAACCAATTTAATTACATACTTAAAGAGTAGAGAAAATTCTAAGCAATACTTGTTAAAGCTTAGAAATATGGAAATATTTTTCTAGTTGAAGAAAGTTGGAAAATACTTACAAAATCAAATTTTCCATAAGCTTTTTCTCTCAAACTTTACTTGTAATTTTATTTGATAACTTGTATTAATAATAGAAAATGAAACAAAAAATCTTAAATACTTTCCCAAATGAGCGTGGAAAGCAAAAAGGAAATACAAGATTTTAATTTTAATTTCAATTTAAAGTGACGTGTTCCATTTGGTAACTATTACCAAAAATTAAATCAACAAGTGTATCCAACCAAAACATGCCATTTCCTAACCATAATCATGTAAAAAATATATTTATATAATAATTACTTTAATCATTTAATATTTAAAAAATTAAAAAATTAAATACAAATATCTTAAATATATATATTATATTTATATTAAATATCTTAAATACATATATTAATGATATATGTCAAATATCATAATTTGATAATTAATTAATGTGTATTTAATAATATCAAATATTAAATAAAAATACACATTAATTAGGAAATGACCATTAGGTCCCTTTGCATGTATTTTTCATTTAACTATTAAACGATTTATAAATAATCTGCATTATTCATAAGAGTTGCGCTAGTGCTCTACGAGTATATTTCATTTGTGAGACTCTCTAGATTCAGACATATTCTTCACGAAATCAAATTTCGTATCCATAATTTATCCACCTGTAAATTATTACGACCACGAATAAACTCTCTGAATCATATAGGTCGAGATCTTTGCATACGTATAATCTCTCCGTCACAGATATCCGGATTATCCCAGAGATATAGATATAAACGATAAATCTCTATAGGTACAATCCTGTCGATATATCTATTAGCAATCTTCTAAATAACACTCGAAACTTACTTCTGAAGTATACCACGGCCATGGATTTAATAGGTTGCTAATCATTTAATGGACATCGATGCCTTGTACACAGGACTGACGTATCCTATCTTGGTACATACAGGATATCATGAGCATGAGTCTACACCCAACGAATAGACGGAGGTCTGATCTTAATAGATCGGTGATGTTATTGTTGGTTTTTATTAAGGTCCCAAGATCAAACAAGACATGAAAACAATGAGTGAATACATCAACAGAGGTAGCGGAATACTCACATCGATCGGTTAAGTCGATTTGGAGACGATTCAAGGCCAAAAAGCCACTGCCATTCACGCCCACTGGTGGCAGTCCACTGCCTTCGCGTTTCAGTTTTGAGCTGAGAAAACGGAGCTCCAAGCCTCGTCTAACGGATCCCGGCTCATGGGTGAACCTCCCTACCATCTTCGCAAGACTCGTAAGTGTGCTGGCACTTGATTTCTCACCATGAAAACCACTCTTTGCTTCCCCATTGTTCACGCCATTTGGCTTCAAAAACCAGTCCATGTTTGTGTTTGGGCGTGAGTTAGATGAGAGAGATGAGAGAGAAATGTGTTTTTTGACTAATAAAATGTAAAGCAAAAATTGATTATATATATTTTCCAAAAATAAAAATCAATTTTCATTTAACTTTATCAAATGAATTATTGGAGCCAAAAACCAAAGTTTTTCCCTCCAAAATACTTTTTACACTTTATGTCAAGTCCATCACTATTCACATCAACTTTAAGTCATATAACTTTAAGTCATGTCTTTCAATCAATCAATCACATCAATCAATCACATCAATCAATCACATCACTCAAAGTGACATTTGATTTGACACTTGATGTGATGAATGATTTGACGCTTGATGTGACTTGCGTCGCCGCACTCAAATTCGAAATACGAATGCGCTCGCAATCACACTCGGGCTCGGGTTCGCTAATTCCAAATTAACGATTTTTCCGTCGCGTCGTAATTAAATGATTACGCCTAGCGAATTCACTATTCACGTCACTAACGAATTAATTCTAAATTAATTCGTTCGCCCGAATTAAAATCTAATTTTAATTCCGCGTCGAAATCTAATTTCGTTTAATATATCGAATAAATTAATTTACCGATTAATTCCAAATTAATCGTTATCTCTCTCTAGACGATATTTTATCCTAGATAAAATATCTCCGTAATTAATCCTAGATTAATTTTCTCTCTCTTCTATATAATCCCAGATTATTCAAGAGTGCGAGTTGTGCGTCATCGGTGGATTATCGGGAAGCGACCCATGAGATCCCCGGATAAGTTGGCAGTAAATACGGTCGTCGGAGTATCCGAATCACGTACGTACCAAGTACTACGTTCTACCGATTTACGAGACAAGGTCGACTCCTAGCAAAGTACCAAGTCTACCCAATTCTTCGGACATATCCATTTAAGAATATTAAGATCTGTATCAAGCGTAGTATACTATTGTATTGTGTGTATCGGCCCAGTATCGAATAGTCACGTGCTAGGGCTGGGGCTGGATAAGTGTCTGCCCCGTCCGAAGCACATGTCGGATGTCAGGTAACCAGTCTCTATAATCGGATATTCATGACATGGTCATAATATCACGATTGGATGCGCATCACTTAAGAGCACTAATACAGTATCCTGCGTGACATCATCTCCAATATGACTGAAGTGATACTTCCGTCTCGACATCACACCCAATACACTACGACTCTCTGATAAACCCAGAAGTGGTGTACGCAGAACCGGTCAAAGCCCCCTACCACCAAGACCAAAGTTTATCGATTATCGTAAGTATTAGCGATGCAAGTCTCAGGTTAAGACTATACACACCTACCTTGATTTCGGCCTCCCATAGACACATAGTCATAATACCAATGGGATTCCGATGGGTCTATCCAGAGCGAAGCTATTTCCCGTACCATCGGTGAAACACGACCTCCTATCGCACTTGCATAAGTATCCAATACTTATATATATGAGAACTATGTCGTTGTGCCCTCACAACGTACACAAGTGCAATACTAGCCTATTCCGCATTATCGATGTCCAGTCTCGATAATACTCTGACTAGGGATATTTAATGATTAATCCTTCGGGGACTGATACTGTCTCATATCATTCTCAGTCCAGAAACTAATCATAGGGACCTCTCTTCATTTATATATCTATGGTGATCTAATCACAAACGATGAGAGTGCAATTTCCTTATCACATAGTTAATTTGCTACAACAACACAATGATCTGTGCAAACAGTGACGCTATGGGTCATATTATCCAACAGTTATTGCCATCTAAGTGTGGAGGATAACTCATATATCCACAGCGGTATCTCAAGTTAAAGAATCATTATGCTACGCAACTCGAGAAGATTCCTATTGACGTTGGTGTACCATCTATTAGGTAATCTTCGGTGAACCGTTCAGTGTTTATCAAATAAACACCTACATGTCTATACGAGTCTCCCGAGACTCTTGGTTCATTGGGATAAACCATCAGACCAAGTCACGATATATGACATGTACTGATGTTAGCGGATTTTTACTAACAGAACTGTGTCAGTAAATCTTGACCAGGAACTTTATTTGATAATATATATCTAGTAGTGACACTTCTCAATGTCAATTATAAACTACATTGTAATTGTGCACTACATTATATATTATCGAGTCTTTGTCTATTTTATATATCACTAAACATAATTTAGTTTCAATCTAATGAATTAGATCGAATATATATAATAAAAGACAAGAGGTGCAACCATAAATAAGTAATATTATGGAAAAGGTATTGCTCGTATTCATGAATCGGACATAAATACGATCCGGATTGGCGCTTAGAGCACCAACCCTAACAATTTCTCCCACTTGCTCTAGTATCAATCCATAGTATCATATGCACATCTTAATGTGTATCACATACGTATAGCCCTCAAGAACTCACCTATCACTCAGGAGGTAGGTAACACGAGTATGTTTGCTATTACATATTTAGTTTGTCCAACAACCCCAATTGTTTCCCTTAGCCAGCATCATTCATATTTTTGTAGAATCTATGTTCTACATAAATATGACTCAGATGCCACATCAATATTGTGCTACAGCTACTAAGTTGTCCAAGTATTTGTAGATCAAATCCATAATACTATGCAGACAACCGCAAGCACAACACCAATACCAAACTTCTAATCTACAAGGTCACTATACAACTTAATAAGTCGTAACTAACTCCAACCTCATAGTGGAATCATCTGTGACACTCCCACTGTATCTTTTCTGACTCTTTAAGACGTAAACTGTCTAAGATCATAATTAGACTCAAAACTAATCTGACCCTAATGGTTACGAACTTTATTTTTCATTAATTAGAAACTCGTTCTTAATATCTCAAAGATAATAAATACATATACTATGGTCTAAAGAGTGTCAAAATAACTCGTAACAATTACAATTAAATTGATTTCTCTTATTGCACACAATATAGTATTCATTATTCCATCATCCTATGATGCATAAGATTGGTTAGACATTCTAATCAATATCTCTTTCGAAAAAGGAATCATCATTTACAAAAGATGAATAATTTACATAAGACACACACTAACTGTCAAACAGTTATACTAACTGTCATACAAATAGTCTTGTTGTGTCTTTTATTAGATCATATCTATTGTACAATTAATAGGAATATCTCACAAGTCTTTTATTTTTATATCTTATATAAAACTTTATATCAAATATAATAGAGACCACTCCTACTGCTTTCATGGAGAAAATAAGACTGAGGTAAACTTTTTACCTCATAAACATCTCATTAGTACCTTAACAATGATAATTTCATTATGATGTAAAACACTAGAAAGAAAAGGTATTCTCTATGCTTTGATAAAATCAGACAATCTGACTGATATGAAAATTAGAAAACACAAATTTCCAGAAAGCTTATTCGAGTCTACAATAGGTTCTATAAGCTAATATACTAAATAGTAATCTTAGCATAGTACAAACTTCAGGGCCATTCCAAAACAAACTCTTCAAACTAAGAAATCACAGCGGATCTCTTATCTGAAGAAACCATTCAGAAACGCCAGTTTGTATTCTTTAGCTAAAATACATAATTTAATATCATCATTAACCAACAGTTCTTAAATTGTTCAATCAGTGCAACTAGAGACAAGTCTCCTCAGAATCTATAATAGATTGCTGAGTATAACTTTTCTCTTTATAATACTATAAACGTCAAACCATTTAATAAGCTCACTGTGCTTTTGCTGCGTAAACCATTTTCACATATTATGAACTATTCATAATGAAAGCTCAATCAAGTTCCAAACTTGATCATAGTAAGCTGTGGACAATCTTAGATCTATGGTTTAATGTTAATTTTCGGAATCGATATCAGATATCGTTCCTATTATAAGTTATAGGATAACTTTCTTCGATAAGAAACCAACAAAACCATTAAGTATCAAATACTTTGCAAATGATTCTGACATTCTATTGCACTTATATAGAAGTAATTAAAGGGTATTTCATCTTATTAATTATGTAATTTCATTTATAGTTTATCACTCTCATACATGAAAATTAAAGATTAGATTAAATATCAAATTTAAAGGGCTAACCATATCAGGGGTACAGAATCAGACTCGCTCTGATACCATTTTGTTAGGGTTTTATCATAGCGGCGCAGCGCAATGAGCGCGGTTCGTGTGAAATCGTACTTTAAAATATTTAAACATATGAATAAATTATTTAATATCCAATATTAATAATTCAATCATATTTCACCTAAATATATTTATTCGATATCAAATAACGACATAAATAATTTAGAAATTTCAAAAAACTTTTACGAAAATATTTTTCCGTAAACTAGCATAAAACGTGTTTCCACCGAATCGACCAACTGATGCACATAGAAAATGCCCAGGTCAACCCCAAAAATATTTGGACAGTTCGTGGACTGCCTGAACAGTGACCACTTCATTGTTTTGGCAACTGTTACCCGGTAACACCGTTTTTCGCCGTTTTCACGTATTTTCACTCTGAAATAATTTCCGGTAATTATTTTTCATGGAAAATTAAAATAACGTTTAATTACTCAATACTTAAAAAATGAATTTTTTCCCAAGAAATCATATTTCTTAAAAATTACCGTTTGAGCCCTAAACTTTACATTTTATTCATTTTAGTCCTTAAATTGTCAAATATAATTTTGGATGATTCCAAATCAGTTCCAAAATGATTTTCAACATGTCCGACACATCAAAAAAATTAAAACTAAATCCCCACTAAATGACAAAATTTTCGAGTCCCTTAAGGTTTTCCAATTTTATAATTTAGTCCAATCTTGTTTAAATAAGTCAAGATCAAATCCAATCAATCCCAAATTTGATATGCATCATATACACACCTTAATGTATCACATATAAGAAAGTTCCCAAAATTGGAATAGTTTAAGAACCCTAATTTGCGTAAATTACTCCAATTGTTCAATTTACACTAAATTGAATAAATTCAATACTTTAATCAATTCTTTAACATACCAAACAAGTCTCACCACTTGAAATAACTCAAGAATAATTCTAGGTCATAAATATGTGGCCTTAAAACTTTAGAATGGCAACTTGATTACTAATTAATCTAAAGAATGCTTAATAACAATTATAAGCATACTTTGTTAACAAACATGCAAACATCTTTCCAACAAGTCTCAAACCAATATAATTACATACTTAAAAAGTAGAGAAAATTCTAAGCAATACATGTTGAAGCTTAGAAACATGGAAATATTTTTCTAGTTGAAGAAAGGTCGAAAATACTTAAAAAAATAAATTTTCCATAAGCTTTTTCCTTTGTTCTTCAAGTTTTTTCTCTCAAACTTTACTTGTAATTTTATTTGAAAAAAAAGGAAATAAAAAATCTTATACTTTCCAATAGGCGTGAAAAGAAAAAAGTAAATACAAGATTTTCATTTCAATTTCAATTTCAAGTTACTTGTTCCATTTGGCAATTATTACCAAAATGTAAATCAACAAATGTATCCAACGAAAACACGCCATTTCCTAACCATAACCATGTAAAAAAAAATATTTATAAAATAATTACTTTAATCATTTAATATTTAAATAATTAAATATAAATATCTTAAATATATGTATTATATTTACATTAAATATCTCAAATACATATATTAAAGATAAATATCAAATATCATAATTTGATAATTAATTAATGTGTATTTAATAATATAAAATATTAAATACAAATACACTTTAATGAGGAAATGACCATTAGGTCTATTTGCATGTATTTTTGTTTAATGCTTGAACGATTTATAAATAATCTCCATTATTCATAAAAGTTGCCATAGTGCTCTACGAGTATATTTCATTAGTGAAACTCTCTAGATTTATCCATCATGAAACCAAATTTTGTGTCCATAATTTACCCACCATAAATTATTACGATCATGGATAAACTTGCTGAATCATACAGGTCGAGGTCATTGCATACGTATAATTCCTCCGTCACAGGTATTCGAATTATCCCAGAGATATAGATATAAATGTCAAATCTATATAGGTACAATCCTGTCGACATATCTATTATCAATCTTCTAAATAACACTCGGAACTTACTTCTGAAGTATACAACGGTAATGGATTTAACAGATTGCTAATCATATCATAGACACATATACCATGTGTTGGGTTCTCTAAGAACTAATCCAAGACCATTTAAGCATAAAAGATGTGAATACTTGAAGTAAGAATGCGTAAAAATACTTATAACTATCGGTTTATAAGATGTGTTGAGGATAAAAATTTTGTTCCTTTAGAAGTGCTCCAAGCTCCTCTTTGATTTGTATGTTTAGCTCCAAGCTTGATGAATAAATTCCAAACTCTTGGGAATGGTTTCCCTATCACCTTGGATGACTCTTTGATGTGCTAGTATGTAAGATTTTGAAACAAAAATCAAGAATACATGAATATATGTTCACGCCATTTTGAGAGTGAGAAGATGGAGAGGATTCAGCCAAATGAGGAATGAGATGGATAAAGTGTAATGTGTTGTTAGATTTGATTTTCCAAAATCAATAAATCAATTACCAAATCTTTCAAAGTTGGTAAAGGTCTTACAAATCAAATACAATAATGATAGTGTAAGAAACAAGCTAACATCAAAGTCTTCACTAACTTCCATCACCATAAAGTAAGTAGTTGACTAGTGATGTGACTTGTGGGTCTCACTTTAAATTCAAAATCTAATTGGGCCCGCTTAACACATTTTAGGCTCGGGTTCGTTAATTCTGAATTAACGAATTTTTCGTTGCGACATTAATTAAAAAATTAAAGTCGTTCGCGAAATAATTCTTGATTAATTCGTTTGCCTGAATTAAAATCCAATTTTTAATTCCGTTATGAAATTTAATTTCATTTAATATATCAAATATATTATTTTATCGATTAATTCTAAATTAATCATTCTCTCTCTTCTAATTGAACTTTATCTCAGATAAATTCTCTCCGTAATTAATCCTAGATTAATTTTCTCTCTCTTCTAATTAATCCCAGATTAATTATGTTCGAGTGAAACGTCATCGGTGAATCTTCGGGAAATGACCCATGAGATCTCTGGATATGTTGGCAGTAAATCCGGTCGTCGGACTATCCGAACATGTGCGTACCCGATACCATATTCTTACCGATTTATAAGACATAGTTGGCTTCTAGCAAAGCACCGTGCCTACCCAATTCTCCAGAAATATTCTTTAAGGAATATATCATCTTTGCCAGGCATAGTATACGTAGTAATACGTATTTCAATCCAGTATCGGATGTCACATGCAAGGCCTGGGGCTGGAATAGTGTATGTCCAGTACAAAGCATATATCGGATCACAAGCAACTAGTCTATTTAATCAGATAATCATGACCTTGTCATATCATCATGATAGTTGTAACATAACAGAGTACTAATTTTGTATCCCTGCGTATCATCATTTTCATATGACTGAAGTGATACTTCCATCTTGACATCACACCCAATACACTACGATTCTCAATAAATCCAGAAGAGGCGTACACATAACCTATTAAAGTACGAACGACCAAAACCAAAGTATATTGGTTAGCGCAAGTACTAGCAATGCAAGTCTCAAGTTAAGACCAAATACACCTACTCTGAATAGGATTCCCATAGACACATAGTCATACTACCAATGGGATTCTGATGGGTCCATCCAGAGCAAATCTGTTTCCGTACCATTGATAAACAGAAGCTCTTATTACACTCGCATGAGTATCCAATACCCAAATATATGAGAACTATACCATTACGCTTCCATAACACGCACAAGTACAATACTAGTCTATTCCGTATTATCGATGTCCAGTCTCGATAATACTACGACTATGGATATTTAATGATTAAACCTTTAGTGGATTGATAGTGTCTCATATCTTATAATCCGGAACTAATCATAAGGACTTTTACCATTTATATATTTAAGTAATCTAATTACAAAATGATAAAATAGTAATTTCTATTGTCACATAGTTAATTTGTACAAAAAACCATAATATCTTTTACAAATAGTGACGTTATGGGTCATAATTTTCCAACACCTGTATACAGGACTGACGGATCCTACCATAATACACACATGATATCATGAGCATGAGTCCACACCCAACGAACAAGTGGAGATCTGTTCTTAATAGATCGGTGATGTGATTGTCATCTAAGTGTTGAGGATAAATCATATATCCACACTGGTATCTCAAGTTAAGAATCATTATGCTACTTTACTCGAGAAGATTTCTATTGACGTTGGTGTACCATTTATTAAGTAATCTTCGGTAAGTCGTTCAATGTTTATCAAATAAATACCTACACATCTATAAGAGTCTCCCGAGACTCATTGTTCATTGGGATAAACCATCGGACCAAGTCATGATATATGACATGTACTGGTCTCATTTTACTAACCGACCCGTGTCAGTAAATCTTGTCCGGTAATTTTATTTGATAATATATATCTAGTAGTGACAATTCCCAATGTCAGTTGCAAACTACATTGTAATTGTGTACTACATTATATATTATCGAGTGTATATATATATATATATATATATATCACTAAACTCAATTTAGTTTCAATCTAATGAATTAGAATGAATGTATATAATAAAAGACAAAAGGTACAACCATAAACAAGTAATATTATGGAAATAATTATTGCTCGTATTCATAAATTAGACATAAATATGATCTGGATTGGCGCTCAGAGCAACAACCCTGACAAATACACTTTATTGCATATCACAATATCATATAGGGATACAAAGTTCTTAAGTCATTTTTGGAAAATTTTATATGGTAAGTTGGGAACGAAACTATTGATTTCCACCACTTGTCACCCATAAACTGATTGTCAAACCATGGTAGTCAATATGAATTTGTCTCAACTCCTATGTACTATTATTTGTAATAATTTGATGTCATTTGAACAATTTTTGCCTTTCATTGAGTTTGCATATAATCGTAGTATACATTCCACTACTTCTTATTCTTATTTTGGAATTGTGTATGGTCTCAAACCACTAACGCCTATGGATTTATTACCCTTGCTTGTTGATAAGGGTTAATTTGGATGGTGAGCACAATGCCGACCTTGTCAAGTCTATTCATGATAAGGCACGAAAGAACATTGAGAAAAATAATAAATAGTATTCCTCTTACTCCAACAAGGGCATAAGCCATGTGTCATTCAAACAAGGCAATTAGGTTTGGGTGTATTTACATAAAGAGAGATTTCCAAAGCAACGCTAGTCCAAGCTTCAACCTAAAGGTGATGGTCATTTCTGACACTTGAGAAGATCAATGACAATGCCTATAAAGTGGATCTTCCAAGTGAGTATAATATAATATTTCTGCTCTATTTAATGTTTCTGAACTATGTTTATTTGATGTAGATACGAGGTTGAATCCATTTGTGGAGAGAGGAATGATGAGACCAAAGATGCAATCCATGATATATAAGGACAGACTACTATCGTGCATATTTCAGAGGGCCCAATCATTAGGTCTCAACCTAAGAGGTTCAAGAAGCAATGCATGGACTAGTTCAGAGGGTCATATCTGACTATTCAAATATCCAAGGGAGAGCCTCAACTGTATTGAATATAAGCTTGAAAATAGAAAATCCTGTGATTGTGAACCTTATTCAAGTCGTGGAACAACCTGATACTCAAGCCTACCTTAGCGTATTTATTTATTTTTTATTTGGGCTTGATATTTATTTAATTCGACCTTTTTTATATTAGTGTGTTACTTAGGGTTTATTGTTATATTTGTAAATTAAGTTAAGCATGCATAGGTATGCATGTGGGCGCTATGTTAGTTTTAGGATACACGTTTGTTGACATGTGGATAGTTTCATTTTTTATATTTTTGGGATTATGATTTTGGGTAAAGCTTCATAAAAGGCTAACTTTGACTTTGTTTTTAGCAACTTATTTTTTTCAATAAAAATTGATTATTTTCGTGAGCTTGTGAGCAACCTTCAACTTGTTCTCATTGACTTTGGCTTATCAAAGGTTTGTTAACCCTTTGTGGCACCCCCATTAGCATTCTAGGTTTCTATTACCTATTCTTCAGAGTTTTGTAGTTTGAAACTAAACTGTTTTGGCTTTCTTGGGAACGATCACAATCTCATGTGGGTTTGTTTGGTTTAATCTAGGCAGGTTCTCATCAATCTTCTCCTCATCTTCTGACAGCACGAACCTCTTAGCCTTTTCCAAGGTTGTGACATAGTCTGGTGCCTCTTGGATTCTTAAGTGAGACTATAATCGCCTAACCTTTAGCTCACCCTTCAAACTTTTCAATGCTTCAAGGGATGCAAATGCCCCGACCTCCACTATTAAATTGTGGTATCAGTCAAATAAAATTTTTAGCGGCTCATCATCCCGGTACTTTATCATCCTTCATAACTCGATCAACTTCCTAGGAGTGCAAGGTCAAATTCCTAAACCATAAAATGGTGGGTCCCTTAAGGTTAAAGGTAATGGTTTACAAATCGACTCTCACACCATACTCTGAATCTACATCAGCAATACAAATATCTCCACGTGTAACTTCTGGTCAGTATTTCCATTATAAACGTCAATTATGGGAATGGTAAACCTTATTAGAACTCCGCCTCCAAATATTTTCTTTCCGTTCACCTCATCTCCCACATTTTCATCGCGCAGTGAAACCAATCCCTTTAATGGTTCTGAAAACTCTCTTTTCTTCTGCTAGAGACTTCCTCAAAGTCCTCTCTTCGACCATGATGCCTCATTTCTCATGGAGCTCTTCATCCTGCTCTTTGGAATGACCCGAATTAGGTACTTTAAAATATGGGTAATTGTTAGATGACTCTGGTGTTCGGATGATATCATTCCTTTCCTGAGGCCTATCTGAAGATGTCTCGCTAGCTACAACCACCGATATCACCACGGTGATTTTGTTCTCATGGCTTCAAACTCTTTCTGTTAACCAACCACTCTTTTTCCGCTGGCAATCTCTTGCCTTCTACAGTTGGGACCCACGAGAGCTTGTTCTACAGACCTTTTATCCAATATCTTGAATCCCCCACATGGTCTCCATGAAGGTTTGGGTAACTTCTATTTCTTTTTAGGCTTTCTCTCATTCCTACCATAAGCCCTCTTCCAACTTCCACATCTATTATTCTGTTGATGCACCACTAGCATTGTGGTCTCTATCTCCAGCCATTGTCTGATTGTGTTTAATATTTTTTATATCGTATCCCCACAGAATATGCCAATTATTGACGGTCATTTTTCATTCTAATGGTAAAATCGGGAATTACCCCCTAAACAATTCTCCTTCAACTGTGAATATGTTTAGTTGTGGAAACATCACAAACTTGCAAGAGACTGGTAGTCACAAAAGATAATGATTAACATGGTTTGGCGGAGAGTGGCTTCAACCTATGTCTACGAGAGAAAAATGGGATATAATTTTATTGAGCTCGGGAAAATACCGACCTGAGCATCTAAAAAGAGGAATTACACAATAGATAGTAAAAATAACTCCGCGAGTTCTGATTATCTGGTCTACTTCTCACAACATGGTCGGGTTCATAACTCATTTTCTCTCTCTATCACTGACTTTTCTTAGTATTATTTCATTCCAATTACAACTTTTTTTTAATTCATCCAGCTAAAAGAACCAACACCCCTACAATGATTTCAACCCCTTTATTTAGGTTCTCAAATGCCCTTTACAATCGACCCTGATGTCACTCAAAATTATTTAGTCATCATTATCCACATTATCCATTGCATCCATCACCCTTTCCGACATAACTCAAGCCAGTTGCTCTACCACTGCACCGGCTTATGGCTGCATATGGTAGCCTATGGCGGCTAATAGGACTCTTAACTTCATGTGAATCATTGCTTTATTATTTCATCATCATTGTTAGACACAGAAATCGGCGACGCTGTTCTAGGTTCGCGGCCTAGTACGGAATAGTCCACGAGGAACTAAACCGGAGAATAATCGAGTCGTCAACTAGTGTGAACTGGGAAAATGATTTAAGGCCGCACTCACCCCTTGTAAGGGAAGATCTCAAACCGTTGGGTTCGAAATTGTCCCTTACTTATGCTACTTGTAATGAAAGGATTTGTGCAATAATATAACCAAATCTACGCAACATACATACGTAAAAATAACCTATATCTAAGTTCACGTACATGAAAATAAAACCTATATCTAAGTTAGCATGCATAAAAGTAACTCGATACAACGGTAAGCACACAATCTCATGAACACATTAAATGAATATATGCTAAAATATAAATAAACCATGCATAAAAATAACATACTAAATAATGAAATCATGCATAAAAATAACATATTATTTCTAATAAACAATGAATAAACAAATGATCGGATGAAACGAGATATGTGCATTTCTCAAGTGGTACGTGAAACTGTATCCCGAGTGCAGACCGCACTACCGTCCATTAGAATTTGGCTACGGAATTTACGTCCGATATACCACGAGAGATAGCACAAAATCATTCATCCCATGGACACAACACACATGAATCAACAATACACATGCGAATAAATACTAATAAATAATAAGAAAAAGAATGGGAATAGATAAAAAGGGTGCCCTCAGGTCTAACCTCTTAAGTCATCTCTTGGAAGTGCGCTACACGATTGTCGGAAGGATTGTTGTTCCATAACTTTTCCGATTAACTGGTTCGTTATTTTCCTTCGTTGCCTCGCTGTTTCGGGTTGCTGTTTGCTCTGCTTTGCTGTTGTTTCTGGTCACTATTTTTATGGTAATTATGGACTATTTCGGCTTGTTGTTTACGGTGGTTCAGAGGCTGTTTTGGCTTGCGGTTTTTTAGGTTTACTGGCCAGTTTTTTTGAATGTTTTTTCAGTGTTTTCAGGCAGTTTTGGTGGTCAAAACAGTACAGTTTTTTTGGGAGTTTCAGTGGTCAAAACAGTGTAATTTTTAGGGCAGTTTCAGTGGTGAAAGTAATGCATTTTTTTGGGGCAGTTTCATGGGTGAAAGTAGTGCATTTTTTATATATATTGTATTCGGCTAGTGGGGGTTGTGTTGGTTGTTGTCGATCGTTGATGGAGGGGCGTATGTGCGTCGATTTGAAAGACTGTGTGGTCTGCAAGGTGCGCTTGTAACTTGGGTACGTGGGCTGCTTTTTTGGTATTGTTTGTTACGTTAGTGGGCTGCATGGTGTCCTGGTCGGTCAGTGTGCATGTTTAGTTATGGAGCCGTGTTTGTTGTCGGCAAAGGGGTACATGTGTGACTGTGCGTGGCTATTAGTTGGCCGAGAATAATGAGGGCCAAGGGGTGTCTGTGCATGAGGGGGTGCTGAACGTGTCTGTTTTGCTATTTTATCTTTGTTGGTTGAATCGGCAGTGGGGTGTGGTGAGTGGCTGCGTCGTGGATTGAGAAGGTTGTGTGTCTAGGTTTGTTTGTTGAGTGTGTGAGTGGTTAGAGAGACGCGTGAATGTGCTGATAGTTGACTGTTTTTAGGGTTTTTAGCTTTGTGGCGAGAGAGAGATGAGAGGGTTGCCAAGGGTTCTATTATTCATAGGCAAGTAAGGAGTTTGTTTACGTGCGTGGTGTTACTGGTTTGTGATCTACATGGAGGGCTTAGTCAGTGAGTGGGGTTGTTAGTTGAGTGGCGATTTTGTGTGAGTCGGTCTGGGTTGGTTCTTTTAGTGTGTGTGTGTGTGTTAGGGTTTTGTTTTGGTTTCTTAAAGAGAGAGATGGGAGCGATGGAGGCTGCTTAGGGTGAGGATTAGGGTTTATTATTTTTCTGTTTTGTTAGCTTCGAGAGAGAGAGAATAAGAGAGAGAAGAGCGATGGATGAGAGGTTAGGCCGTGTAGAAAGAGAGAATAGGGTTTTAGTTTTGTGGTGAATTTGAGCTCTAGGGTCTAAGGTTTTGGCTTTGGGTGTCTTTTTATAGGAGAGGGTGAGGGTTGTCCTTATACGGGTAGGAAACGGAGATTGTGTAATTATGGAGAATATTTAATCGGTGTTTTATAAGGAAAAGGGTTTGTTTTAAATTAGGAATGTGATTTATTTAATTTAGGAAGGGGGATTTTTTAATTTAATTGGATTTAATTTAATTTGCGACATGTGTTTTAAATATTTTAATTATTTTGGATTGGGCTTTGGATGGGTGCGGGATTTTGGGCCAAGCCTAAATTTTAAAATAGAGATCCAACGAGCAAACCCAAGGCTAAGCAAACGAATTAAATCCAACAAGGTATTGATTTCTGAATTTTCCCTTCCGACATCTATTTCCGCCACTTCCGCAACTTAAATGGTAGTGCCTCCATACGAGGCTCATCATCGGGTCTTATGCAAAAATACAGTGCCTACAATCATCCTTCAAGATAAACATATTTTCAGGTATGGCATACGTCATGCTACTTTAACCTGGTCGGGTGTAGCTTCGTCAAAGCTCATCGGGTCAGGTTCTTTATTTCAAGATATCTCATCCAGTCGGGGCGCTGAAACACACAAAACTCCCCCAATTCCAACTTAAAAAATGGTCGGGTCGGGACTACCATCACCTCATCCTCCGAAATTTTCCTCCGGCAGAGCACGTCACTGTATAGCATGGTCGGGTCCTTCTTCTAATATTCTTCTTGCTCTTGGGCTTTTGGGCCTATCTAACCATTTTTTTGGGGTAGCGCAACAAAGCTCGGATCCACTGGTCTTGGCCGTCCTCGGGGTGAGCACTGTAAAAAACAATCATCAACATTGGCTTCAATATCATCAATTATTATTACAACAATGATAGATGTAATGAATGAGTACTCCTTCAATATAGAATCACAGTTAAACTATGATTTTAAATTAAAATTTTAATTCAATTAACTAACAAGTTATACCAACAACCTCTCCTAATTGATTTAAAATCATAATTATGTACTCATTATGTACTCATGGATTACATCTATAACTACTCTTATTATTATTATATGTTTTTTTTTCCAAAAATTATTTTAGGTTCAAGAATTTCCTTGATCGATTTTTTTTCTTTGTATTTCTTACACTTCTTCACAACACTTTAAAAAGTCACATGGTAATTAGAAATGCTACAAGAATATTGAAACCCCACCAAGTAAATAACATGACTTTTTGATACTATTTGATTACTAATCTTTAACTCAACTGAAAAAAGAAATTATTTCAATCACATTAATTTTTAGGTTGTAATGTTAATAAAATAAAAACAAATAAAAATGAAAAAGCAAATCTGGTCATCAAGTTGGAGTTTTTATTTTTATTTTTTATTATTTTTTGTTTATGAGTTGAAGGAAAGGGCAGAATGATGAGAGTTAGATTCCCAAACACATGCAGCATCACAAGAGAATGTCCTTTGCAATCATCTTCCCCAGTTGTTTCCTAATCTTACTTTTCTACTTACGTAAACTATCTGAATTAATACTTTTATTTATTATTTTAAAATTTTGTTCCCAATTATTTTAATCTAAATTAAATAAAAGATGCCTTGTCTTCTTCTTCTTCTTCTTCTTCTTCTTTTTTGGTTAGGATTCCATATTGTTCAAGTATGACCTTAGTTGGTGACTTATTAATTTTTTATATAGACTCTCTTTACAAGGCTGCTTTTAAGAATGAATTCTACTTCTTGATACCATAACAACTTATATTAATTGATGAGCAGTTAATAATCATATTTACCACTCATCTATCAAAATAATATTTGTGTTATTTTGAATTGTATGAGCGCTTTGATGTGTTTTGAGTGTGTTTTGAAGGTTAAAAATCATATCAAGATTTAATTGGACTTAAAGAGTAATGAATCGGTAATTTTGGAGCACATTTTGGGCAAATTTCAAAAATACTAGCGTGTCCCGATGCTGGACAGTGCAGCGAGACGCTCACGTGAAGGAGGGCGTGTCACAATGCACCAAACATGATCAAGAAGCGTTGCGACGTGCTAGACTCGCGACGCAATGCGCAAGCCGTCTCGAACTTGATTTTTGATCAGGAAATACCCTCCGGATCTCCTATATAAGTAATAGTTCATCCCAAAACCTAAGAGGAAATCTTATAACACAATTTTAGAGTCCCAGAGCATATAAGAACGCATAGAATAAGACAATAACAAGTGCTTTAATCGGTGCTAGAGTTTGAAGACGAATACTGCAAACGATAATTCCTTCTTCCATTCACTCTCTACTTTATCCCTTATGCATTTTTGTTTTGTATTAATAATGATTAGCTCATTTTTATTGATTATCATGAGTAGCTAAATCATTACTTTAGTGTTGTAATGAATCTTAACCATGTTATTTAATTAAGTTGCATATTTTTATTCTTTTGGATTTTTTATTTTTTATTTATTATTTATTATTCTCTGTACTGTGATGCATATTTTATTTGTCTAACCAACAATAGAATAGTCTTGGTAAATCCTTAGGAACTCGGTGGAGGGAATTATGGTTAGCCGTGGGAATAATAGCGCACGATCTAACTCTTTTGATTAGATTTATCTTCAAGATAGAAATATACATGCAGGGCATGCTTAACCAATATTAGAACTTGACCTCAACAAATTTTGTTTAAATTAATTAACTTAAACATATAGTTAATTGGTTTAAGTTGGATATTTCTACTGACCATCGAAAGAGGCTTGTAAATAATTTAGTATTCTAGGTTAATAATATGTAATAACCCAATTAAATAGAAAGTGTCTGAACTCATCGTGTGCATGCTTAGGTGAAGTTACAACCCTATTTTCTTCTCGCATATAAAGTTTATCTCCAATTTATTATAAGTCTTTATTTACTTTGAATTAATTTTAGAATAATCATTCATTTTCTCAATCAATTTTTTAGTCTTAGTTAAGTAGGTTAGTTTTAATACTAATAAGAGAAATTTTAAGTTCATGTGAGTACGATATCTGACATTCTGTCGCTATATTACTTGAGCGATACGTGCACTTACGTACGGTACAAATATACGATCATTAATCTATATTGACTACGTATTTTTTTAACTAGTGACTTGTTAATCTATAGATTTCTTTTGGAAATGTTGGAATCATTGCCTTCAAATCACCCGATATAGGCTTAAGCGAAGCAAGTAAAACTACCGACTGCCCCAAGCTTTTATAAAAAAAATACATCCCTTAAACTCGAACCCAAGACCCAACCAAATCTTAAGTAATTTATCATCAAATCCCACCCCTAATGACTTAATAACTATAGACACACTCTCTTTTTATCTGCGGATGTCTGCTCATTATGTTTTTAACAATTATAATGAAGATAATAAATCCAGGGTCCTACCGCTCTGTAACCGGGTAGCCACCAAACTGGAAGGAGGCCCGCATTTTCTAGATTCTTCGATCACTTAGAGATGATCCACTGCATTGCCATCGCATCATACACGCTCCACGATTTCAATATCGGGTGTTACGGTTTCATCGATCAGACATTAGTTATTCAGCCAAACCAACGAGGTGGTATATCATGTGTGTGGGGTCCGCTTGCTGTGAGAGAGATGACATATACACCCGGCACATAATATAATTTTAGCAAACCAACACGTATGACAACGGGCAAGATGTCTTCTGGCTATTTCAGAAAGTTGCCTAGAATCCCATTTAATAAGAAAGTCTCCTATTTTATTATAAATATTATTTTATATTTAAAAATACAAATTCTAAAATTATAATTAATTATTTATTGATTTTCAATATGTAAGTATTATTTTTAAATCAACTACTAAAATATGTTAAAATCTTAATATTAATATTAAACTAACTACAAATTCTTTATAATTAATATTTATATATTTTTTTAATAAACTAATAAAATCCCTAAAAGCCTCAATTATTAACTTTAGAACTAATAAAAATCTGATTACTAATTTTGCATCTAATTAAAACAACTTGCTTTAACGCCCTACATTTAACTATTAATGATCCATCTATATTATATTTATATTTAAGAAATTTTTTTTTAATGACTTTTAACCGTATCAAAATAGGTTTAGGCTTAAAAAATTGTCTGAATATATTAAGTGGGAAGTTGACACTAAAATATGTAAATAAAATTAATGAATTTTATTGCATTGATTTCAGTTCTTATCTAGTTTAATAGAGCTTTGTTGTTCTTATATTCAAGATTTGGTTTTCTAGAGTCTTTTCCATCAAAAATTCAGTTCATTGTTATCTTGTTGGGATGTATGCCCTAAAACATAATGTAATATGTAAACGATATTTTATTTTAAATAATATACGATGCAGTTTTTCATTTATCAAAATATTATTTTTAAAGTCGCATATTATAAATTGTCATGTATGCCCTTAGATACTAAATGTAGTTTCAGACTTAGTGTATAAGCATTATACAAAAGATGATTTAAGTCTGAAATTAGTAATCATAAATAGTCCGTAAAGAGCAAACAAAGACGGATACTTTATTTGTGTTTTATCTAAAGTTGCGGTCCATTCCATACTGTATGACGAGTTTGATCCGGGTTCGTTCATGTGGTGACATGGGAATGAAGGCACTTTATATTATGTGATCATATAGGACTAGACCAAAACATAAATGAATTTCTTTTAATATCCGTTAAACAAAGAAATTCATATCAGTCTAATAGATGATCATATATCGGTTGATCTGAATTCTCAGTATAGCACGAACTCCTGCATGACAGATTATGTCCTTTGATTTACAAAGGTGAGGTTGGTGAAGAAATATCGACCAATAGCTACGTATTTTGGGGACATGGTTTGGTGTGTGGCTAGGGATGTTTTACATAGTTATGAAATCCACTTATTCTTGCGAGAAGTAGATGAGTATCTTCTTTAAGGGTTGATTCAGTACTTAAACGGTTAGAGCACTCATGTCTTTCTATTACAAATAGAAATTTTAATATTCATAATAGTTATGAATAATCGTTCATTAGAGAATCAATGGTACTTATGGCACAAAATAATTAGAGAGGTATAACGGAGATTATGACCCGGCTCTAATTATGAGATACTCGTGGAAGGTCAATCTGTATGTAGTGATTATATCAGTGGACACCGATGAGTTTCGGTATAAAATATATATTCGCAGTAACAAGAGTGCAGCTTTGGGTATTTACTAAAAAAACCTAAAATTAATAATTCAGAATATTTGATTAAATACTTTTGATTAATATACTGATATTATTGGAGTTCAGAGCTGTAAGTTCATTTGATCCCCGTGTTAGCTTGTTACACTATAAATACATGGAATAATTGGATAATCCAACTATGAACTCACTTGAAAAATATAAAATAATTGAGAATTGTTTAATGTCATAATTATTAAATTGATTAATAATTATATAATGTCACACTTTGTTATTATATATTAAAATATTTAATATATAATTTAATATTAATGATTATTAGATAATTATTTATTATAAAATTAAAATTTTGAATTAAATTTGATTTAAATCAAATTCAAATATGAAATTTATATCATGATATAAGTTACATTTTAAATTTTATTTTCAAATTAAATGATATTTTGATATCTTATTTAATTTTGAAATTAATAATTTTATTGTGACAAAAAGACCCTTGGCCAAAAATTAGTATTTATATTAGGGTTAGGGTTAGGGTTAATTTTGTATAAACACAATTGTAACTTAAACCCTAGATATAAATACAAAGTGTTTATCTTGGAAACACTAACCCTAATCACTTTCCCATTCTCAATGAGATTGGAAATGAGAGAAAAGAGAGAAAACTGCTTCTTTGATAATAATACAAGCAGCTCGCGCATTGATGAAGCCAAGTTTTAACATGCAATGATGCATGTAATTTCAAGAAGGCGAACAGTCACAAATGAGCTTGATCATCAACTTGTGCGCAGTTGTTGTTGCTTTGCCTTGGGAAATAGTTTTGCACGTTGTTGTTACTTTGTCAAAGCCAGTGAATCACTTGCAATTTTCTTGCATTAAGCCGTGAGTTGCAATTGGATTTTGACAAAGCAAACACATAAATCATTCAGCACACGCAAGTTGCGCAAGCAATGCATGCATGGAGGAAGTCCAACGGACACCTGCGAATTGTCTAGTTGCATGAGCTTGATTCGGTAGTGAACAGAAATAATAATTATTATTATTACTGCAGTAGACTTCGGCATAGTGCAGTGTAAGGGAGTTTAAAATTCGAACAAATTTATTAAAAATTAAAAATAAATAAATTAAAACTTAAATGGATAATGAGGAGGCGATAATGATTTTACCTAATCCATGTCCCTTCCCTTCCTCGAATGAGAAATGGGTACTAAATTTCCCCATCTCTGTCTCTGACGTTAAGTTTTTCAATTTTCCATCACTGATCCCCTCCCTAATTAGGGAGGGTCTTCGTCCCATTGGGGATTTTTTCCATCCTTACATAAAATCCATTCAAGAAAAAAATACATAAATAATATATTCTTTTGAAAAATATCAATGTTATAAGATTATCCACGCACCTGGTTAGTTGTACTACCGAAAAGAGAAACTACGTAGCAGGATCGTCCCCGCCAACGATATCTCGATCACCTAAAGAGACATACGAATTTATCATAAGGAACAAGATTCTAACTAGTGTAGATGAAAAAATATGCAAGAAATGTGATTTAGATGAACGGGATTTCTGCAGAGTTCTGACTTTAATACAGACTTATATTATACAATTCATCCTCATCAAAGTTACAATCATATTCAATTCTCAATATACATCTACTCACATAGCCATTCAACATTATTAGCCCGAATTTCGGGCCTCCAATAACTTTATGAACACATTCTTACTAGACAATATTTTCCGATTAAGTTTGTAATTCACTACCAACCACATAACAACCAATCAAATAGCCTAATCAAGTAAATTAATCACACTTTAAGGCTAATTAGATTCTGAAACACATAACACGTATAAATCCAATATAATGATAAATTACATAAAAATCGAGATTTAGAGGTGTGTTATTGTAAGAAGGGTCGAGACAGCACATATGAAGATTCTAGGAGACATGTTTGACCTCAGTATGCGCATCCATAATCCAAATTTCTGGTGGCAATGTGTTCTTTAGCCTCTTTTGGTTCCAATGTTGACGACAGTTCGTCAATCAGAGTTTTGGATCAATGGAAAATTGAGAAAAACCAAAGAAAGCTTCTTTCAGTGAAATTGGTGAAATCTATTGTTTCCGATAATAAGACTGCTATCAAAATGTTCCTCTCGTCAAGCTCTATACTTTCTTTAAAAGATTTGGTGGAAACTGACTCTGAATCAGACATATCGGGACAAACTTCTCTTTTTTATTTCTTTTCTCCATTTTCTCTATTTCTTTCATATTTATTTCTTTTTTCTTTCTTTTCTCTCCTTTTCTCATGTATGCTCTCTTTGTTTCTCCGACCAAAAAAATGCAACAAACCTACCTTTTATACTACAACCAAAATGTCAATTCTACCTCTCACTCTTTAATTTTATTATATACCCAAATTATCCTTATAATTCTAAGACACACAAATAACAAATTAAAGCATGATGAGACAAAATGGGGGTGTTACAACTCTCTCCCCCTTAAACGAATTTCGTCCTCGAAATTCATATATGAAGGTGAAAACCAGTGAGAATATTTGTTTCTCATGTCTTATTCATGCTCCTAAGTAGCTTTTACTTCCGAGTGTTAACCCCATAAAACTTTCACAAAAGGAATCGTCTTATAACTCATTCATCTCAATTCTCTAGCTAAAATTCCTACAAGTTCTTCTATATATGTCAAATCCTCTCTCAACTCTACTGATTGTCTCTGGAAAACATGAGAAATATCTTATTTATACTTAGTCAACATGGATATACAGAAAACATCATGAATCTTTGACAACTCTGCTGGCAATGAAAGCCTGTAGCAACTAGCCTAATTCACTCCAAGATCTCGTAAAGCCTAATGAACCAAAGACTAAACTTCTATTTCTTTCCAAATCTCATGACATTCTTCTACGGTGAAACTTTTAAGAACACTTTGTCACCCGTCTGGTACTCAATGTCCTTTCTTTTTAGATCTGCGTAATATTTCTATCTATCTTTAACTGACTTCAACTTCGATCTAATCTCAGGACCTAAGTGTTTCCTCTCACCCGTTTCATCCCAACAAATAAGAGTTTTGCATTTCCTCTAATATAATGCCTCATAAGGTGTCAAGCTCAAACTAGCATGGTAATTGTTATTATATGCAAATTCCATCAAGGATAAATATTGATACCAACTACCCCTGAACTCAATAACAACAGCTCTTAAAATATCCTCTAAGGTCTGAATGGTTCTCTATGACTGCCCATCAGCCTGAGGATAGAATGAAGTACTGAACTTCACTTTAGTACCCAAAGCTTTTTGTAGACTTGGCCAAAATTTAGATCTAAATCTCGGATCTCTTGACACAATTGACATTGGAGCGTCGTGAAGTGTCACTATCTTATCAACATAGATCAATGCTAACTTTTTTAGAGGAAAAATCAACTCTGACAAGTAGAAAATCGGCTGATTTGGGCAATCTGTAAATAATCACCCATACTGGATCATCTAAACATGTGCGTGAATGCCATGATGTAAGTATATGCTGCAATGTGTGTACTCATGTTGACTTGTTAGCTTAAGATGTCATCCTAAGCCATGTTGGAACACTATTTAACTTAAGCTGAGCTACTAACACTACTATTAATGCACACGACGTGATATGCTCATGACATGCTAAATGGTCATTTCAACGTGACCAATATTGTCTCATGAAACACTTAAAATATAACTAACACAGCTTGCGGCCAAAATCCCAAATCGTCCAACTAACACAGTAATTCCAACTTACCTTAAAATCAATATCTACAGCTATAATGGCATGATTCTAACCCATCACTTGCTAAATAGGCATACCAAAAGCCCAATGATACCAAACCTCCCAAACTTATGGCTATAATCAACCCAAACCCATACTGGCTTGGATCTAACCTAATCCACGTATATATCGTGTCATTAGACGCTTATATAAGCATGATTAACTAGTTAATCTTACAAGAACCCCAAAAATCAAAATAGGTCTAAAATGGGTTTCAAGGAAACCATGACGTACAATGCATTTTAACTCAAATCATGCACATATCATGTTAATAAAAACATATTTAAGCATGATTATCAACTCAATCATGCAAAAAAAATGAAGGATTTTCGAAATGGG